>JANEYF010000344.1:170000-179871 GCA_029963845.1 Rhamnusium bicolor | reverse complement strand
ATTGATGGGCAGGCGAACCGGTGCATTACAACGTGGTATGGTCGTTGCCTCTAGAATTTATTTCATCCATTGTAGACATTTGTAATTTTTGAAATTTTTTTTTGAAAATTTTTTAAATGTTCGAAAAATCTTGAATTTTTTTTTAATTTTTGAAATATTTTCAAAAAAAATTTTAAAAATTTTTCAAAAAAAAATTTTAAAAATTTTCAAAAAAATTTTTCAAAAATAATAAAAAAAATTTTGAAAATTTTTATAAAAATTTTCGAAAATTTTTAAAAAATTTTTGAAAATTTTTGAAATTTTGTTTTTATTATTTGTTGAATGTTTACCTAGTGTAAACGACAAAGACATCGTGGACAATAGCGTTAAATATTAAATAACATTAAAATAGTAATAATGAATATGAAATATTAATGCGACAGTGAGGGAGTGAACAGTAGCATGATGTAAAGACCATAGCATATTAACGAATTCTTTGTCAGAAAAATTTGGTGGCCCTGAAAAGGGCCATTTGTATTTTTTGCGTCGTCTTCCTCAATCGTAGCCACTTCTTTAATTAAGTATTGTCTAGGTTGTTGTACTAGTACCAGTAGAGACGGACTGGCAGACGAGCCGAAGCGGAGGCGGGGCGACGTCCGTCAGTCAACTACGTAATAATAGTCGGCGTTGTTCGCGTCGAAATTCATTTCTTCTTTTTAGGAGAAGCTGCTTTCTTCGATTTCGGAGAAGATGAGGCAGAACTTGAGGCTGCGGGAGATTTTGCTGTTTTCGGCTTAGGTGCCTTAGGTTTTTTCGTTGGACCTGCTTTGTTCGATTTCTTGGCTTTCGAAGGAGACTTCGGTTTAGCTGCTGCTGTTGCTGCCGCTGCTGCGGTGGCTGACGCTGTCGTCCTGGAAGCGGTAGATTTTTTATCTCCTGCTGGAGACCTCTTGGACTTGGCGGCGGTGGCGGCGTGGGCGGCGGAAGTTTTCTTTTCTGCGGCAGTTTTTTTCGCTTTCGGCGAACTCTTTTTCGTCGATTTGGCGGCAGCCGTCGTGGTGGTGACTGTAGACTTGTCGGCAATTGCTGCGGCACGTTTGGCAGGTGATTTTTTAGCCTTGGCCGCTGCACTTTTCTTCTTTTCCGTCGCAGTAGGTTTTGTGGCACCGGAAGTGGCAGACGCTAACTTAAATGAACCGGAAGCTCCTTTTCCCTTCGTTTGTACTAATGCTCCAGAAGCGACGGACGCTTTTAGATATTTCTTTATGAAGGGTGCGACTTTTTCTGCATCAACTTTATAATTAGCGGCGATGTACTTCTTGATAGCCTGCAACGAGGATCCTCCGCGTTCTTTTAATCCTTTAATTGCATTGTTCACCATTTCAGATGTGGGAGGATGGGATGGTTTAGCCCTAGGATTTTTCGCCTTTTTCTCCTTCTTCGCTGGTGATTGTGCTTGGGGAGATGACGAGGACGATGAACCGCCAACACCACCGGAACCGGCTATTGACGCGGTTGAATTTTGATTTTCTATATCGGCCATTATTCCGTAATTATAAATTTATATATATAAATATATATACGCGTGTATATACGATAGCAATAATAATAACGACACTCGGCAACACAACGATACTATACGGCGCGTTGTTGAAAATTGAATGATGAAGTTTCAGTAATTTTCGCGATGCCGAATACTTTGGGTCGGACGGAAGACTGAGCGCTTCGACTTTGCCATAGCACCGGCGGCCCGGCTTCGAATCTGCTGCCGTCGTGTTCGCATCAACTTCTTTTTTCCTTCGGTGTAACTTCCTAGTTAAATGCAATCGTTAAATTACATTATTGAATGAAAATACGTATTTTAAGGTATCCGTGGAAGAAAACGTATTACCGATTATCCTCGCAAGAACATAAAAATCGTACATCGAATGTATAGGTTGCGTACTTTCGGCCTAATCTTCGACCTTCTCGTGAATGATGCGGAGAAATCCTACAGAGGATTTAAATTTTTTCTTCAAAAATAATTACTCACGAGTGTCTACTGCAAGAAATAATGAAAATTATTTCAGTGGGACGATTAGTTTAGATAATATCGTCGATAACGTCCGTCGATGTCTGCCTAACGAGTCTCGCCCGGGTACCGTCTGAACGCCTGAGTTTTACATTATATCGTAGAATGTTGTAGTCCGAAAAGGATAAAAAAATATTTGTTTAACAATGAAATAATTGTAAAATACTCCTCTACGATAGATCCTGCCGAATTTTATAGTTGGAGTATACTTTTAGATTTAGAAAAACTGTGCCTAACCGTCGTCGTCGAGGACGCATTTTCTGTAGTAACGTGCGTTCTATTAAAATTACGACGTCATTCGTTAAAGAAATTTTCGGCAGGCCGCTTGATAATAAATACACACACACACACATATATATATATATATATATATATATATATATATATATATATATATATATATATATATTATATATTATGCATATGTAAATATATACTTTCGTCTCTAAACCACCGACCGTGATGATAAAAAATATGTTGTATGTGTATTTTTTTATTTGTCTAATAGAACTTAATGCGTAGATGTGTGATTAAATATTTCGATTTTTAAATTGTAATTTTTACGTATGTGTTAACCATAACGTGCTTCAATGAATTAAATCAAAGTTGATTTTCGTAGTACTTTAGATTTTGGAGCCAGCGACGTGACCTAATTTCTTTAATTCTTTCTTGATTCTTTCTCGACAAAGATGCCCCATGTTCACGGCACCATGTCACAAATACACCAGGTTTAACTTGTGCTTTTGGGTGCCTGTGGTTTTTTAAAGATTTTTTTATATTAGTTTATCCCTAACTGGGTTATTATATTAAGTTGGGCGACACGTGACTTACTGCCATGAAATATATTTTTAATTTTATTGCCTTAGTATTTGATGGTAGGAATGGAACAATCAGTTTTGATGCAAAAATAAAATTGAAACAATGGCATTTTGCTTCCCTGTAAGTGCTTTTTTTGAATTATGAAATTTATTTTTTCAAAGTCGCTGAAGGCCGAAGATAATTTTTAACAGAGCGGTTCCTTACAAAATTGAATTTTACTGATGAAATCAGGTGATTTGTGAAAGTGTAAAATTTTTTTGACTAAGTGGTTAAAATTCATAATCGCAAAACATTTCTTAAAAATTTCTCAAAAAAATTGTTGAAATCCAACAGACCGGACAGCAAGTTGACCCACAACTTGGATACTACTAGCCTGCCAAAAAGTTTGCGCAAAACTTTACAATTTTTCTTAATAATGTTTAATTTGATTTTATTAAAATTACAATAAATTTGAAAAATTACTTTCAAACGACTAAGTCGAAAGTTTAAAAAAAAAACCTCTGCCAAATATTTGGGAATTAGAATTTCCTCACCGTAATAAAACCCGACATGTGGTTACAGTTTGTAAAATATATAAATTTCAATAAATAAAAAGTATAGGTTTGTCGCCGAGAAATATCTAATTCTATGTCCTAATTGGAAACAGGCACGAAAAACTTCATTAATATACAAATTTTCGTTGCTTAGCCGACCGTGATGATGAAAATAATATTGTATGTATGTTTCAGTATTTGTCTAATAGTATGTGATGCGTATGTGTGTGACTGTACTCTTTGGTTTTTGATTTATAATTTTTACGTGTGTTTTATTAAGCTCGGTGGCATATTAATGAATTTATCCAAGTCGAGTTTCGTGGTACTTTAAAAAAAAAAAAGAAAATTTAATTTTTCTTCCATTTTCACAGTTTCACAGTAAATATTGTATATTTAATACATAAAACAATATAAATGCGCTACCGATTATTTAGAGATGTTTATTTATTAAGGATGGTATATAAATTTCGATAAATAAAAAGTATAGGTTTGTCGTCGAGAAATATCTAATTCTATGTCCTAATTGGAAAGAGGCACGAAAAACTTCATTAATATACAAATTTTCGTCGCTTAGCCGACCGTGATGATGAAAATAATATTGTATGTATGTTTCAGTATTTGTCTAATAGTATGTGATGCGTATGTGTGTAACTGTACTCTTTGGTTTTTGATTTATAATTTTTACGTGTGTTTTATTAAGCTCGGTGGCATATTAATGAATTTATCCAAGTCGAGTTTCGTGGTACTTTAAAAAAAAAAAGAAAAATTTAATTTTTCTTCCATTTTCACAGTTTCACAGTAAATCGGTTGGTTTTGTATTTTAAAATTTATAAAATGTCATCAGATAATATTCGTGTTTGTATGGCGGAATACGAAGTGATCGAAAGCTCGATGACAGTCACTGCGCCCGACCGAAACGATATCTACATCGACACGGATGGGACAATCAGACGGCCTGCCCCTTGCCTCGATCTACAACGAGGTCGGTATACTGGAGCCTTTATTGTGAGGAGACGTCTCGGCTCGGTGCTAAGCCGCAGTCGGGCGCGCTCTCCGATCACCGTGACCACAACACACAACCGCCTTGCATGATACGATTATAGTAATGTGATATTGCTTTATTGGACTTGCGATGTGTCGGGGCGTGCACCTTATACACCATTCGACGTGGAGCGGTGAATTTTCGAAGGTGGCGGACAAACACAAAGACGACGACGACGGCCTTAGCAGCCAGTGCTCTAACGAAAAGTTCTGTAGCTTCTGGCGCTTTGCGTGCGTTTTCGTTTGTTCTGTGTGTGTATTGTCGCGTCGTTTTTTGCCTTTGATAATAATATTTATCGCTTCGAGTTCGAATTGCGTGAAGGAGCGTTTTACATGCTGTTGTCACGGTATATAACTCGAGTCGAGTTTCTTGCTTTGACTCACACAGCGAGGCCGCGGATTTAGCTTGTACGCTTAGCGTCGGCGGTCCACACGCGGCCAACCCGATTTTACTTTTCCTTCTTGTCCTCTTCGTCTCTCTGAGACGACGATGCGAGAAGAGAAATATAATATATGCGACAACTCTCCTCTGTCCGAGCGAGAATATAGATAATTTATTATCTAATAAAACGGAACGATTCTTTCGAAGACACCGTGTCGCTTTCAATCTAGCGAAGGGTCGAGAGAATGTTCGAAATTTTTCATCGGTCGGCAAATGTCGGCACTATGTTCTTATACGCGACACCGAATCCCGTTGTTGTTGATATTATTATTATTGTTGTTGTTATTGTTGTTAGAAGTATATCATCTTAGTATATGTACGAAAACGACGACGACGATTATGATTATGGAAACACACGAGTACGGTGGTGGTGATAACGCGTGAACGTAATCCGCAGCCGATCCGATTATGAAATATATCCGTTATTTTTTATACAATATAAAATATAATGCGATATATATATTATGAATGGACGCACAAGCGTGGCGTAGCGAAAGTTTATCTTCCGCATAACGCAACTAACGCGCAAGATTTGTTCGTCTCCGAATAATATACTTGTTATATTATGTGTAAATGGAGACTGATCTATCTATATCTAAATAGAACAGCTCCCTGGTTGATCCTGCCAGTAGTCATATGCTTGTCTCAAAGATTAAGCCATGCATGTCTCAGTACAAGCCAAATTAAGGTGAAACCGCGAAAGGCTCATTAAATCAGTTATGGTTCCTTAGATCGTACCCACATTTACTTGGATAACTGTGGTAATTCTAGAGCTAATACATGCAAACAGAGCTCCGACCGGAGACGGAAGGAGCGCTTTTATTAGATCAAAACCAATCGGTGGCGGGTTCTCTCGTCATCGTACAACTTGGTGACTCTGAATAACTTTACGCTGATCGCACGGTCTCGCACCGGCGACGCATCTTTCAAATGTCTGCCTTATCAACTGTCGATGGTAGGTTCTGCGCCTACCATGGTTGTAACGGGTAACGGGGAATCAGGGTTCGATTCCGGAGAGGGAGCCTGAGAAACGGCTACCACATCCAAGGAAGGCAGCAGGCGCGCAAATTACCCACTCCCGGCACGGGGAGGTAGTGACGAAAAATAACGATACGGGACTCATCCGAGGCCCCGTAATCGGAATGAGTACACTCTAAACCCTTTAACGAGGATCAATTGGAGGGCAAGTCTGGTGCCAGCAGCCGCGGTAATTCCAGCTCCAATAGCGTATATTAAAGTTGTTGCGGTTAAAAAGCTCGTAGTCGAATCTGTGTCCCGCGCCGCCGGTTCATCGTCCGCGGTGTTAACTGGCGTGCCGCGGGACGTCCTGCCGGTGGGCTTAGCTCGCAAGGGCGGCCCAACTCAATCCCGCCGCGGTGCTCTTCACTGAGTGTCGAGGTGGGCCGGCACGTTTACTTTGAACAAATTAGAGTGCTTAAAGCAGGCTAAAACTTCGCCTGAATACTGTGTGCATGGAATAATGGAATAGGACCTCGGTTCTATTTTGTTGGTTTTCGGAACCCCGAGGTAATGATTAATAGGAACGGATGGGGGCATTCGTATTGCGACGTTAGAGGTGAAATTCTTGGATCGTCGCAAGACGGACAGAAGCGAAAGCATTTGCCAAAAACGCTTTCATTGATCAAGAACGAAAGTTAGAGGTTCGAAGGCGATCAGATACCGCCCTAGTTCTAACCATAAACGATGCCAGCTAGCGATCCGCCGACGTTCCTCCGATGACTCGGCGGGCAGCTTCCGGGAAACCAAAGCTTTTGGGTTCCGGGGGAAGTATGGTTGCAAAGCTGAAACTTAAAGGAATTGACGGAAGGGCACCACCAGGAGTGGAGCCTGCGGCTTAATTTGACTCAACACGGGAAACCTCACCAGGCCCGGACACCGGAAGGATTGACAGATTGAGAGCTCTTTCTTGATTCGGTGGGTGGTGGTGCATGGCCGTTCTTAGTTGGTGGAGCGATTTGTCTGGTTAATTCCGATAACGAACGAGACTCTAGCCTGCTAACTAGGCGTATTTCGACATCCCAAAGGCCCGCCGGTTTGAAGCTTCGGCCTCTTACCGCGCGCGGTTTTTACTGTCGGCGTACAAACAATTCTTCTTAGAGGGACAGGCGGCTTCTAGCCGCACGAGATTGAGCAATAACAGGTCTGTGATGCCCTTAGATGTTCTGGGCCGCACGCGCGCTACACTGAAGGAATCAGCGTGTCCTCCCTGGCCGAGCGGCCCGGGTAACCCGCTGAACCTCCTTCGTGCTAGGGATTGGGGCTTGCAATTGTTCCCCATGAACGAGGAATTCCCAGTAAGCGCGAGTCATAAGCTCGCGTTGATTACGTCCCTGCCCTTTGTACACACCGCCCGTCGCTACTACCGATTGAATGATTTAGTGAGGTCTTCGGACTGGTACGCGGTGGCGTTTCGGCGTCGCCGATGTTGCTGGGAAGATGACCAAACTTGATCATTTAGAGGAAGTAAAAGTCGTAACAAGGTTTCCGTAGGTGAACCTGCGGAAGGATCATTACAGTGATTGTCTTACACAAACGACAAGTCTGTTATATGGCGCGTTCGATGCACATATATATATATGTGTGTGTGTCGTCGTGCGATTTTTTTGAACTCAATGCCGTCGATTGTACGGCGCAAGACGAGGATGTCCGCATCTCCTTCTCTCATTAACTTACATACTTACTTACTTACTTAAATACCCATTTACTTACTAGATTACTCCGTCAGGAATAATATTAGTGATAGAACTAGTAATAGTATTCAGTAGTAGTAGTAGTAGTAGTAGTAGAAGAGGAGTGCGGCAGCGTTTGAGAACTCGTATGGAAACTCGGAATGCGGTAACGTCTTTAACGTTTTGCCGGTATCCAGTTTCGAGTTCGGCGTGATGTTCTCGTCTTTATGCGCCCAATATCTTCGGCGATGCAGCGTTATAGAGCGAATGTGCTTGCGCGCTCACCCCCTCACGTTTCCCTCCCCATACGGCCCGCACGCTTGGATACGTCGCCTTTGTAATCGTAATAATGATTATGATTAAGGTAGATGTGTTACTTTGTTGCGGTAGTGTGGTGGTAATGATGGTTAAGCGTTGACGGGCGGCGAAGTGCGCTGGCGTTCGCTCTTTTAGCCAGTCATGTATATATATAGTTTTTAAATGCATAATTCGAACTAGCATTTATTTTTTGGCGATCGTTGAGGTATTTCAATTAGGCGTTTGTCGTCTCTGTATTCCTTGACGCGGTCGGCCTACGTGTATATATATATTATATATATAACGCATTACACTATATTATGTATACGTACGCAATATCGACACGAAGAATGACGATTTACGATATGTCAAATATATATCGAATATTCGTCGTTCGTGTCGTGTCTTATTTTGTGTTGAATGTGTACGAGAAAATATAGTGTATGAATTGCGTGTTGTACACGTGTGGTAAACGACGTTGTTATTCGGGCACCTAGGAGACGTGTGTCGCGTTAAGAACGGTGTTATTTATTAGCTACGTTCGCGCGACCCCTCCGAAGGAAGAGCGGAAGGTAAGTTGGTTAGAACGGGAAGTACTTTTGTGTATTTACCGTTGCCGCCGGTCGTTCTTCCGATGGTGTTAAAAGATTTCGCCCGGCCGTCAAGGAGACTTACGCGTCCTCTACGACGTCAGATTATAAGAAACTTGCGCGTGCGATTAGCACACCTCGTCTGTAGTACATGTGTAGTGCGTTATAAAATCGCAGTACGCGCGAGTTTCTTATTTATTATAATTTTTCGTTGAACTTGCCACTTTTATCGATAGACGTTAGCCGAACGGCGCGTCGAATTTCTATAAAAATGATTACCCTGAACGGTGAATCACTTGGCTCGTGGGTCGATGAAGAACGCAGCTAATTGCGCGTCAACTTGTGAACTGCAGGACACATGAACATCGACATTTCGAACGCACATTGCGGTCCTCGGATACTGTTCCCGGACCACTCCTGGCTGAGGGTCGTATCAACATCAAAGACTGCTCGGTTTCCTTTTTTTTTTTCTCTCTCTCTCTCTCCCCCCTCTGTGTACGTACGTATATATCATGTACGGATGGAGATAAAAAGAGAAATATAGAGAGAGAGATAGGAAGAGAGGAAACGTCGGAGCGCGTTGGATGTATGACGTGCTTTCTTCAGCTTATGATCGTTTTTCGAAAGAAAAGTCGATCACGGCATAAGAGAGCGCGACATCTTAAATCGCGAAAGCGGCGAATTGCTTCTACCGTTCACGCGTGTAGTTTGGCATTTCGCGATCAGTACACGACGACGAAGACGCGTTGAGCGTGCGTAAAAGCGTCGCGAGTCCGACAGAGGTTGTCACGGCACACACACGTTGCTGTTGTGTGCTCACACTCTATCGCTATTACCCTATCTTGCTCTCATAACATGCACGATCGTCGTGTCCGAGACTCTCTATATAAATATTAAGAATCGAAGACGACGTCTGATACGTGTCGAGAGACAATAAGAGAGGCGTAAGAAGCGAAAGGGAACTTGATTGATGAGTACATATTTAACAGCAGCTGCCGGTGGACGATCCTAGTGCGAATAAACTCGCTTGTAGATGTTGTACGTGCTACGCGACACACGCGTACGTCCCGTGTACACCAAATGATCATATTGTGATATTTTTATAAATTCACTATTCATTATTATTATTATTATCGACCTCAGAGCAGGTGAGACTACCCGCTGAATTTAAGCATATTACTAAGCGGAGGAAAAGAAACTAACTAGGATTCCCTCAGTAGCTGCGAGCGAACAGGGAAGAGCCCAGCACCGAATCCCGCGGCCGATACCGGACGCCGGGAAATGTGGTGTTAGGGAGGATCCGTTTATCCCGAGGTCGTGCGGTGCGTCCAAGTCCTTCTTGAACGGGGCCACAGCCCATAGAGGGTGCCAGGCCCGTAGCGACCGCTGCCGATCGCGGGAGGATCTCT
>JANEYF010000344.1:132500-165000 GCA_029963845.1 Rhamnusium bicolor | reverse complement strand
AGAACAACAAAAACCACCCCCTTCCTATTTGTTCCCCACGTAATTATCTAAAAAACATCCCTTAAAAACCACCCCCGTTGTAATTGAACCACCCTGTCGCCATTTTTAAAAAATGCGCTAAACCACCCCCTTTTTATTGTAACCGTAATAATATTTAGGAAGGCACCCTATGTGACATAATTTCACCGAAAAATTTTTGGTAAGGAATGAGAACACCGCCTTCTGTAATTTTTCAATATTTTTTACTTATATGAATGAGATATGAAATTCAAAGGGCAATATGTTATCTTAAAATAACAATTATAAATTAATTTTTCAATATTTTTTTGCATATATGAATTAGTTATTTGAAATTCAAAGGGCAAGGGAAATATGTCATCTTAAAATAACAATTATAAAAGCAATCACTTACATAATATGGTAGTCACATTCATTCCTGGATGCACCTATTCATGCGGTAGCCCCGGGTACAATTCTCCTGCCAACTTCCAGAAGGCATGGAACCGTGTCCTGTGATCCCTGTGTCTCGTAATAAATAAACACTCAGACAGATATCCCTCGTAATGTGTTTTTTTTCTACCGAAACGCGGAACTAACTTACGCACCTCCAGCCACATCCTCTCTACATTTTGTGTGTGCGTCCCTGTATGTGGATTGACGAAATTCACAGAATGGTTGACCGTTAGATGGCTGTAGCTGTTTTCATCTAAACAATCGTACGATTTCCACCCGTCCGTGTGAATTGTTGTATTTGGCCTTATTTTGTTTCGTATAATCGACAAAAGTGTCTGTGAGGATCTATCCTCCACCGCCACCATAAAAACTTCCTACTTCCCTCTTTCTATGCCGCCGAACACCCACTGGCCCTCCAGATATCTTCCTTTATTGTACTTTCTCTTCCCTATTTTCGCCTCATCAATCTCTACAATCTACCCTTCGCCCCCTATAACTTCACTATTTTTGGATGCCCAATATATGAATACTTCCCTTATGAAAGAAAAGTAGTCCACAATTGTTGCAGAGGAAATGTCCAATTCTCGTTGTATAAATTTACATCTTGGCGGTGGTCTCGTTAGATATAAAAAAACTAATTTGGCAACAACACCTACACTCAACTTAACATTTTCAAAGAAAGTATTTTTGTATATTGTAACAAATGTCTTGCATTTTCTTTTATTTTTCTTTGAACACACTTTCTGACAACGGAACACAACCATATCACCCCTAAACGTTGGCATTAACCTTGCTGAACACTTTGGACAACTGTAGTGACACGGTATAACGCCATGTCGATGGAAAAAAGTACCCGACACATATCAGACTCAAGAGTTCCGAAAAATGTCTCGTAATTATAATAACAATGTTCACAAGTGTTAAATTCACAACGAGGCACAGGTGATTCTCCAGTTACGCAACTCGTCGCGCCCGCTGCTCCCGACATTTTTTAAACAATTATAATGGAATGTTCAATCGTCACGCTGTAACAAAGAACTGAAATAGCGTCAGGAAAAATGCCCTGTAATCAAAGAGTAAGCGTCCCTATACGCCCTCAACCAATCAGCTCTCAGTGTTTTGTTTATACTAACTCGAAAACCTTTTTAGCGAAGAGTTTATTAAAAAGAAAATTGGCAACATGAAGTTAAATTCATCTTAAACTTATTCGCGTAATCTCACGTGAATCCCAACGCTAGATATACTGTAATTCAACAGGTGAAATAAATAGAAGGTGCGGCCAACAGCGTTGCCAGATTGTGACAATGTAATATTCGTTCTTGCATGACTCCTTAGAAAATCTCGTTTGTTTAAAATGTTGTATTGTTTCTAAGAAATGTTGTCGCCAAACAAATGATTTGAAATAATGGTGTTGTAGGATGTGCATTTTCGTACTACTGAATCAATGGATAAATTTCGAGAATACGAAATTTGCCGTATGTGTGGCAATGCTGTCGATTTTAGTGTACCATGTATATTGAGTTGCATACAGTAGTGCCCTATTTTTTGAAATATTGTGTAAAGTTTGCCGAGATGACTTATTTTAATTTGGTGTGAAAGGGTGCAAATTCAATTTGTCATGCAATATGCCCTCACGTGAGTCAGTGCTGGCGTGGAGTTTTTTTTGTGACATTATCAGCTGCGTTCCAGCGAGATTAAATCTATTGATACGTGAAAAGGTGCTCTATTCACAATTAAATTATGCCGACCGTTGTTATATAGCGGCATTTTGTTTTCAAAACGGTGTGTCGCCATATGTCGTGGGGAGTTTTTTATGGATGAACAATAACTGTACACGTTCAAAAGTGAGAAAAGTGTTGGATTTATATTCCTACTGGTCGTTACAAAGTGCCGAAGGTTTCCGCAGACGTAGCAGATATAACGCATACGATATTAATATCGGTCGTATCTGTGACTTGAACTGTGAAATTGTCAGTAATTTAATTACCCGCAGAGGTGTCAGAGAGTGATGTTGGAGTAGGTAAGCAAATCTATTCTCATTCCAGTGTATAATCCGTAAATAAACAACACCGTTAAATGTAATCGTAGCATATTACTCATCTAAGTACTGTTAGTGGTGATTTTTAACATAAATATTTGACTCGCCATTAGTAAAAGCAAAAACTGAGAACGTTGTGTGACATCTGACGGCGTTTTTATACAACACACCCAGACAGCCATATGAATGAATACAGGGTGGATTATGTGAAGTGTTGTAATCTTATTGTTTTATTTAAGGGTAGTTAGGGTTGTTTGCACAAGATATAACACTGTGCTACGAACATCTGATGATGTGTAGAGTGTGTCGGTATAATTGGTTTTGTGGTATCTTAGAAGTGCGTGTTCTAAAAAAATGACCCTAAGTTTACTCGAAAGAGTGTATCGGACACAAATCTCGCCGTAAAACATTCGACGGACAGTGAGAAGTGCAATAGCGATATTGACGTTAAGCGCGTTAAAAAGAGATCGATAATAGACGTAAAGAGTGTGAAAATCAAAAAGAAACAAAGTGAAAAGTGGGTTAACGTTAAGCCACGCTTGTATGACGCAACTCTGAAATCAGGAACCAAGAAAAAACCATATCAAAACATTAGAAAACCAAAGGAATTCCAAACACGCGAAGAATCGGCTGAAAAACTGGCCACAACCTCCAAAATATTAACAAAAGAGGAAATTGTGAACGCTATATACATCAGCGAATACGAACGCGAGATGGCCGCCCCCGCCGGGAGCGCGCCGCCGAGCCCGCCTCCAGCCGCCTAATATCAGTTGCCGCCTTCTATCATTGTCACATCCGAAGATAGAACCCTGCAAAAACAACACGAGCTGCTTGACGCGCAGATGGCCAGAGAAAGCATTATAGGAAATACAGGAACTAAACCCACTATTAGTACCGATCTCACTGAAATATCAATAGGCGACTTGCAAATACAAATGGACACTCTGTCACCACAAAAATCGCCAAACGATGGCTTTATAACGCCAAAAAAGTATACCAAATTAGATCATCTTTTGCAGACTAGGGCCCCGCTTACGCCCACCAAAAATCAATACGCTAACCTACCCCTAGTAGAAGATGAAGGGGGTGCATCCGCGGCTATTCAAAATAAAACCGCTAAAACTATTTCAAAACCAAAGCCTAAGAATGAACCACCACCGAAAAATCCGCCCTTAGTTTTAAAGGGCATACCTCCCTGCCATGCAGAGTTCATGGCTGAACTGAAAGCAAATATAAAACTAGGATTTCATGTAAAGTACTCGGCAAATAACACCTTACTATATGTCTATGACAAAAATGAATTTACTAAATACCAGGCTAAACTTAATAACTCTGACATTGAATATCACTCGTACACAAGTAGGTCCGAAAAAAACCATGCTTTTGTACTTAGGGGGTCCAAGGAGATCCACCCATCGAAGAAATTAAAAACGATCTTATAGATACCCATAATCTCCAAATAATTAATATCTATAAGATGAAAACGAAGAGAAATCCGCTTTACTTAGTCGTAACTGACAAAGATACTACCTTAAAAAAGTTGGACAATGATGTAAAATACGTGCTTTACACAAAAGTAACATGGGAACGCAGAACGAATGATAGAATTATCTCGCAATGCAGACGATGCCAGATGTGGGGCCATGCCACTTCCAACTCCCACCGCAACCCACGTTGCGTGAAGTGTGCTGGACCGCATCTGACTAGAGATTGCACAAAACCACTGGACGCCGTCCCCAAATGTGCCAATTGCCAGGGACAGCATACGGCAAGCAATATAAACTGTCCTGTTTATATCTACAGAAGCAATTTGCTGAAACAGAACGCCGAAAACGAAGAAGAAAGACCGCCGTCCCCAAAATATTTCGCCGCCCCCGCGCCCACCTCCAACGCCTGGGTGCTGAGAAGTCAAAAAAATCAGCAGCCTCCCGATAACCGCCCTCAGGATAATGCAGGAAATGTCCCGACACAACCGACACGGACCACGGACGTCACCCCACCCAGACAAACTCAACCAACGAATTCCACATTTAACGACTTCAACTTACTAACACGTGAACTGGACGAACTCAACAAAATAATCAATCTCAGACAAACAATTTTGGCTATACAGAAACTGAATCAAATGATGAGGACCGTTGCGGATCCAATGCAGGCAATTCAAGTCCTTCAAGACTTTACTCAAAATATTCTTCCTAGTTACAGAATTCTCAACTAAGTGCCTGCTTTGGAACTGTAACGGTCTCATTAGCAAAGCTAATGAGCTTCGACATTTTTTAAACGACAACAAAATTGACATTGCACTACTGACTGAGACAAATTTAAAAAGCAAGCACAAAATTAAATTTAACAATTATTTTATTTACAGGGCCGACAGAACCGGGCGGAGAGGGGAGGCGTAGCCATTCTGGTGAAGAAGGACGTTCCCCACATTCCTGCCCCTCCAACGGACATCTCTATAGAAAATATTGGTATAGAGCTATGGGATGGTACCACCCTTGTGGCGGCGTACAACCCACCCCGAAATAGGATAACGGATGGAGACCTGGACCTATTGCTAGCAAATCTTAAGGTCGTTTTAGCAGGGGACCTAAATGCCAGGCATGTCGTCTGGAAAAACAGGCGCGGCAATGCCAACGGCACAGTCGTGCAGGACTATGCACTAAGGGAGGGTATTGCGGTCATATCGACCAATACACCCACACATTATCCCGCAAACAACACTACACCCACTTACATCGACATTGTCCTGAACAAGAATTATTTGCACGATATTGATCTGGTGTCCAGGCCGGAATTAAGCTCCGACCACAACCCTGTCACCTTCAGCCTTTTCGGCGTCGATCGGAACGCCCTTCACCGTAATATTTTTGATTACAAAACGGCCAACTGGGATAAGTTCAAACACCTTATGAACCTGTCTACCACAATAAATGCTAACATCTTAACACACGAACAGCTCGATTCTGAAATTTCTATTTTAACAGAAAATATTATTAAAGCTCGGCATAAATGTGTTAGACAGGTTCGGGTGGGCCCTAGGGATGAACCTACCCCAGCTGGCCTAAAAAAATTTGATAACGTTCAAGAACCGCGTGCGCCGACAATGGCAGGCGTGCCGAAGGCCGATCGACAAGAGAAGGCTGAAGGACCTACAGAATAATATTTCTAACAAACTTGTGCAACATAGAAATGATGAGTGGAATAAAAAGGTAGCTAAACTCACGGTGAAGGACAACTCCCTGTGGGTCATGTCGAAATTGTTAAAACGGGACAACACACAAATCCCTGTACTTATCACTGACGGACGTACCTCTCTAACCGACAGGGAGAAAGCCAACGCCGTGGCTAGCTACCTTTTTTGAAACCTACAATAGTTCGCCTAACGAAACCGAGCACCAGGTTAATATCGACGCAAATATTCAACACATCCCAACATACACTCCCATCCCCCCACACAAGCTCTCTAAACTCCTTACATCTCCCAACACTGTCAAAATATACTTAAAACACTACCCAATCTGAAAGCTCCAGGCCCTGACACCATCCCCAACTTATACAAAAAACTTCCCAAAAAAACCTTAGTACAGATAACACACATAATAAACGCGTCGATACGCCTGCAATATTTCCCTACAACGTGGAAAATAGCTATTGTACCTTTTCTGAAGCCAGGTAAGGACCCGGTTCTGCTGGCTAGTTACAGGCCCATTTCATTATTAAACACTCTAGGCAAAATAGCCGAAAAGGTACACTTACTCAATCTCAATAAATTTATCAAGAAACGTAACCTAATACCTAACTTACAATTTGGCTTCAGAGGAGGACACAATACCACGTTGTCGTTGTGCAGAGTTGTGCACGACGTGATCGAAGGTTTTAACAAACAACACGTTACAAAAATGCTGCTCCTGGATATCCATAGGGCATTCGACACAGTTTGGCATGGAGGCCTCCTGCACAAACTGACAAATTTGCATCACCTACCCGTATATTTTGTAACACTGATAAAATCATATCTTGAGGACCGGTACTTTACTGTCCGCATCAACAATACCAGCTCCATCCAGCACCCTATAAGGGCTGGGGTCCCGCAGGGGACGGTGCTCTCCCCAGTTCTATTCAATTTATTTCTTGCAGACATGCCAACGCACCCACTCACACAGACAATAATGTACGCCGACGACACCACGATCTATTCCCAGTCCTTTTACGCTCAAACCGCGACTACTAAGTTGCGGTACCACTTAATTAATATTTTAAAATATTACAAGGACTGGAAAATAGTGATAAACGAGACCAAAACAGAAACTATAACTTTCACCAAGAAATTTACAAACATTACTACCTTTACCCCACTGACAATAAATAACAGAGTTATTGAGGAGAAGAAATTAGTTAAATATTTAGGGGTCAATCTAGACCAAAGGTTATACTTTAAGCAACATATAACAAAAACGCTCAATAGGGTCTATATGGCCCTACATAAGCTTTATCCGATAATAAATCGACGCTCAGTGCTTAATTTAAAATCAAAACTCTTGCTCTATAAAGCCATTTTCGGCCTATATTAACATATGGTTGCGTCGTCTGGAATAGGATGTCCGACACCCAGTTCGGGCGCCTCCAGACGATGCAAAATAAGTTGCTTCGACTCCTCAGTAACTCAAACAGATACGTGACAATACAACTACACGAGACTACAGATATACCTTACATTAAAGACTATATTACGCACATTGCAACAAAATTTTTCAGACAAAATATACAAAAATCAGTACTGACAGCACATATAACAGACATACGTGACTACCACAACTTCCAACATACACACAGACTAATACATGAAAATCTTCCACTTTATTACGAATAACAACAATAACATACGCACAATGACAGACATTAGTACCTTACCCACCCTCTCCTACATCCTACCCACTCCCTCTAAGCCTAAGCTTTACCCTAATGGTTATTCCACTCCCTACTCGCCCCTTTTACTGACAATCTAAATTTTGAATTATTTTAAACAGGTTTTTTCTAGCTTTTCCCTGTATACCAGACTATAACGACATCTGTATTATTTTTATCCTAATTTTAAATATCATAATGCCCACGCAATATACTTACCTCAATTACGTTGTTACAGGTGGAAAACGTCATACTACAAAAACAATAAAAAAGGCACCTCCACCAGCAGGGCCAATCACCGACCAGCTGGTCAGGCCCCCCGCAGCGAGCGGGATCATTGACCTGCAGCTTTCGTGTTTGTTTACAACAAACGCGAGTAACCACTGTAAAGCCTGCTGGCTCGTTATGTGTATGTTTGTAGCATGTGTTTTATGTATTTTATGTATTATACTTGTTGCGAATATGTATATAATTTTGGTGCCCCCAATCCACGGAGAGAATGGGATTGTCTACACTCAGCTTGGAACTGTAGTCTAGGTAAACTAACTCCATGATGAGGATGAGGACTGTGTTGAGAACGTGGAGCGTAGAGTGCGTTTGAGCATCTAAAAATAGGTGTGTGAATACTCAAAAATATTCGAAGGTATAATTTTAAATGTCTTTTTTATCTGTATAATATAAACTGGGAACTCTATTTAAAAAAGAATTAATAAAGGTTCATAATGACTGCATAGTTTACCATTATATATATTTACCATTATATGCTTTTGCGTTTCATTTTCTGTACTTCGTATTTCCTTCTGAGCATTTCCGGACTCGGTAATTTCTAATTTTTCTGGAATTGGCTAAATAATTTGTTGATCTAAATGATCCACATTTGTTATTACTTTATTTACCATCAACTTTGTTTGGTTTTTGTACATGATGAGGGCTACAAGAAAGTTATATAAAATTTAAAAAACTGTAAAATATTATTACCCTTGCTAAAAACTCTCTAGGTTTATTTAGTTTAATAAACTTAGAAACTGAAAAATATAAAAACCAACCATTGAGTGGTCTAGGTGCGCATCCCGCCATCTCCAAAATTTTGATATTTTCAGTTAGGCGTGGCATTGAATCTTATATAGGTGATTCTTTACGCGTTCATTAATTCACTAATATTCATAATCCGCCGAAAACGTTAAATATTCCACATTGAAATTTCAAGTTAAATCCAAAACCCGCCGTATCCAGCAGATGCTTAGAATCAAAACCCGCTATATGCGTAACAGCCAATCAGCTTTCGTTATTGTATCAAGCACGTGGTGGTACGCTGTACGAAAACTTCGTAGTTTAGTTCACATTTAGTTATCTAAAGCGATGATGATGGACGAGTGTGGTAGTTTAATTACAAAAACGCCACCTAATTTAAGTAGAAAAAAAACAAGTGCAAGTTGAAAAACATAAACGGAATATCCGCAAAAAGTTGCTGTAAGTATAATTGTTTCTATTGCAATTCTGCCAGAACCTACTTACCATGTGATCTAAATATTAAACGACTTTCAAAAATGTACAATGAATCGGTTGATAATACTTTCAAGAGAGAGCTATTTTCGTTATTATTATAATACAAACTATAACATAGGGTTTGGAACACCCAAAAGCGATCTTTGTTCGGTATGTCTAAGAGTAAAAGAAGAGCTAAACGTAGAAATAGATGAGAAAAAACGAAATGACATAATGATAAAACACAGGGTGCATAATCTTAAAGCTAAATCATTTTTTCAACTTCTAAAAGATGTTAGATTGATTGCCAAAAAAAACTTATGTCTTCCCAAACTTCCTGACCAAGCTGCATATTTTAGTCAACAATATAATCTATATAATTTCTCTATTATTAACAGATCTTCTAATGACAAAATAAGCAAAGATAAAGCCAGGGCGTATGTATGGACTGATCTTGATTTACCAAAAAATTCAAGTATAATATCTTCCACTCTTTTTGATACACTCGTAAGTTTTGAGTTCAGTGATGCCATTGAGTAAATTTTTATTTTTGCCGATGGATGCGCGGGGCAAAATAAAAATACAACCATAATTGGTATGCTATGCTACTGGCTTCTAAATAAATATAGTTTAAAAAAAACTAAAAAACACGCTTTTAAAGCACATCAAACTAAAAAGTGAAAAATAATTATTAATATAAACTGAAAACAATAATGAACGAAAAATACTAGTATTATTGTGAAAAAAGCGTGGGTTGCTCGATATACGAAAAATATGTCAGAAAGCGCCCCACGCTTTTTTTCGCAATAATACTAGTATTTTTCGTTCATTATTGTTTTCAGTTTATATTAATAATTATTTTTCACTTTTTTAGTTTGATGTGCTTTAAAAGCGTCTTTTTTAGTTTTTTAAACTATTTATTTTTCACTTTTTAGTTTGATGTGCTATGAAAGCGTGTTTTTTAGTTTTTTTTAACTATATTTATATTGCTTATTGATGCTGATATTATAATAATATTACGATCCAACAGATACTTCTGAAAAAATATATATATTTTTTTGGGATTTGAACTCACGCCCGAGGAGTCCGTCGTTTCGCGTCGACTAAGACTTGCGCCTTAGCCCGCTCGGCCAACGAACGAACTGAGAATCACGGAATGTACTAACAGTAATAAGCCACTTGCTCTCACGCAGAGGATACGTGAGGAAAGGAAACTATTTAATTCTGGCGATCCTAATCAGGATAATGATATAAACTTATCAAATTATTGTATTGTTACCGGTTCTTCGTAAATGTACAAAGTTTCAATTAAATCTGTCCGTTTAAAGTGGGTCAAAATCGAGTCCAAAGAGTCGGTTACAAACAAACAAACAAATATACAAGTGAAGCTAATAAAAGCGTGTTAAAAAGGCTCCTGCCAATATTAATTCCATACACTTAACTTTTCCCGTGGTTGGACATAGTTACATGCCTCCAGATAGGTTATTTGGAATCATTGAAAGGAAGATAAAAAAGATACCATGCATTACAGACCCAAAGGAATACTGTGATATCATACAGGAATGTGCAACAACTGTTTGTGAGCTACAAAGGACTGGGTAGCCCGACTGGAAAAATATTATCACTGAAGTGGTCAAAAGTCCTAGATCTTGGCATTTCTAATTTAATCCCGCAAAGAGATTTATTATCTCTAGATCTGCAAAAAACAATATCTTGGTCAGAGGTGAAGTAAACTATAAATCAGATGTTGGTGCGGCAAAATCGATCCTTAAGAGAGGAAAATCTTTCAATTCTCTTAATCTTACTAACTTAATCCCAGGTCGAACAAGTGACAAAAAAAAGCAGATAGTGTAGCCAAATTGTTGAAGAGCCATTTTGGTGATAAATTGATTGAAGATGAGGGGCTGAAGTTTTACAAAAGGGCAATTGACTCTTCGACAATGGTAAATCAAGATCCTCATGATGACAGCTACCAAGAAGAATCCTGTTCCCAGCTGGAAAGCAGCGATGATTTACGTGTTTAAAAAAAATCATTAGTAACAATTTATGTTAATTTTTAAGATAAAATAAAAGTTTTACTTAAAACTGTCTTGATGTTGCTCTTAATTTAATACTAATGAGGAATATAGTGTGCTCTTAGAGTCAAAATTCTCCATTTGCAGTAGTAACATGCAAAATCCTCCATCTCCAAACTTATTTGCATAAGGATCCGCAAAATATTTCTGATTTCAATGGAATAGTGGTTTTTCATGCCCCAAAAAGCGATTAGAACAATGTTCGATGTAATTCTATTGATTAGAAAATTGTAAACAGTTTTTTACGTTTTACTCAAAAATAAATGACCTAACATGGAGATGGCGGATTTTGCACCTAGACCACTCTATACCGGCATTTGAGGCATTTTAAACTTTAAATTTATAAAATCTGACGTGTAAATGTTTTATAATATCTAAGCCGATTAGGCCATCAAAAATGTTATGAAATTTAAACAAATGAAATTTTAAATTTTGATCTGTGTCAAATTCTCTAAAGCTAGGAATAAGCATACAGTGTGTTTGTTTGCTTTGCAAAAAAATTGTCGAAACCATAAAGGGTTCCTCGAAAATGCAATTTGAGTAATAATTTTCGGCAATAACGGGATTAATAAAAGATTTTGTCGCGCCTGTGTCGATCAATAATTTGAGGGGGATTTTTTATTTCTAAATAGGGTAGCCCTTTTTTATCGGATAAAAAGTTCGATTAAGTTTCGAGATTCGGGTCTGGGGCCACTGGAAAATTTTCACTTTCATCTTCTTGATATTCTTGATTTCCATCATATTCTACGTACTCTTGTTATTCGTGTTCGGCGTATTGCCGCATTTCTTGAGTGTTTTCGTGTTCAGTATTGAATAGTTCTTCTGATGTGAAATTTGGCCTACTAGATGGGCCAGCTTGTGTATGTAAGTTCTTTGATTTGTCTAAAATTTTTAAGAAAATACGTCGGAATTACGAATAATCGTAATTATCTTCGATATATGGACCGAATGACAAATCCGACCCGACTGCGTCAATTAAATATCTTAAAACTCGATTTTTTTTTTTTAATTTTATTTTATTATAAAAACACAAGTTGAAAATTAACACAAATAAACTGACAGTAATTCATTTAGTGACAGGAGAGGAATGATAGTAACTGATTTAATTTACAATAACAACGGTATATATACTAACAATTTGATTAGCACAGCAAGTGCTGACATGAAAAATACGCATTTATTACAATGATATTACTTGGGTCCGGTGTTGTGGTTGCTAGTGATGGAGGGATAGTTCGGAGGATGGATGCGGAAGCAAGGCAGAGAGTAGTGCATGCGCAGGTGTACGTCGACGATCAGGTGGTGATACTATCTGGTCGGTCGATGAGGACTTTGGAGAATGAATGGAGGAGAGTGTGGAACGATTGTAAGGAGTGGGCGCAAGAGAATAAGCTGGGATATAACGTGGCAAAGCTAAGGTCATGTTTCTCCCAGCCAGGGGTGAAATCAGAGAGCCTGTGATCGACGTGGATGGAGAGAGAATCAGAATGGGCTCTATCGTGAAATATCTGGGAGTGTATGTGGAAAGAAAGCTGGCATGGCTGGAGCATGTCAAGAGGGCCCGGGCGTGAGTCCAGGATCTCGGGAGCAAGTTCTTTGCTCCCGGGAGGAGAAAGTGGGGCGGCAGCAAGCAGGTGTGGACGGATGCGGTGGGGAATGGGGAAGGAAAAAGGTGTGTGCGTGGATGGTGTCGGCGAATGGGAGGGCGTTGGAAAGGGGAGGGTGTATAGTCGAAGGAGAGCTGGGTAGCACGGAATTGGAAGGTTTGGCGGTATGGAGGGTGAAAAGGGAGGGGTTGGAAAGAAGGGGGACGTAAGGGTGATGGTGATAGTTACGTATTCAGAGCAGGTGGTTAAACAAATTGGAATGTTCTATAATACATGGTTGGTCAACAAAATTCAGGGGTAAATTTCGGGGGTCTAGAGAGGGGGATCAAAATTATGGTAAAATGGAGTTCGAGGGCAAACGATGGGATAAGAGCAGTGGACAGGGAATGTAGGAGGTTGTTGAGGAGGGAGAGGGAGAAGTAGGGGAGAGAGAGGAAGGTGTGTGCAAGGGATACGTGGAAAAGTGGAGAGAATGGGAGATGAGCGAATGACAGGGGTTATGGGATAGGGAAGTGACTGGGAGATGGTTGCATGAGATGTGGATGAGAGTGAATGTGAATGGATGTGATGCGAGTGCGGAACTAACTTAGGTAGCCAAGGGTCATGGTGATTTCAAGGCCTACCTGAGGTTCGGGTTGAACGAAGACGGAGTGGACGAGAGGTGTGAGTGTGGTCTTGAAATGGAAGATGCTCGGCATGTGGTTCTGCGTTGCTCCTTGGCGAGGCGAGTCAGGGCGAGAGAGACATTGAGCGAGCTGTTGGGGCTTTATCCTCCCAGGCTGGGAGAAGTGGGGCGAGAGAGGTGGAACGATGTGTTGGTGTGGGCGAGAGTGTTGGTTGGCGAGGAATGAATGTAGGGAAGAGGGATATGAGTATTTATTTTTATTATTGTTGTTATATGTGTGTTTTTGTTTGTTTTGATATCGGGGGTGCTGCTAAGGACGACCAGAGTTGAGCAGCACCCCAACATTATTCGAGATTAAGTTCTGTCATTGTTATTTGGTATTTCTCATTTGTGTAGTTATTGTTTTATCGGGGTGCTGCTACGGACGACCTAGGTTGCGCAGTACCCTCAGGATTGTTTTAAAAATGTCTTCGTTCTTTCTGTGTTTTAAAAATTTTTCTTGTTTTGAAATTTGTTATCTGTTGTTGTTAATAAAAGAGGATTTGTCCCTCTAATTTTTGGTGTTGTGGAGATGGAAGGGGTTCCCTTGACGGTGGTTTTACTAGACAGTGGGTAAAAATGGACATGGTCCTGATACCAAAAGGTGGGTGGGCGGGCTAAGGCTGTAAGGTGCGTGTCCCTACCCACTATCTAGCGAAACCACTGCCAAGGGAATGGACTTGGAAAAATTAGCGGGGAAAGAAGACTCTGTTGAGCTTGGCTCTAGTCTGACACTATAAGGAGACATGAGAGGTGTAGCATAAGTAGGAGATGGCAACATCGCCGGTGAAATACCACCACTTTCATCGTTTCGTTACTTACTCGGTAAAGCAAAACGCGTGCGTCGTTCGCTCACGAGGCGGCGACTGTCACGGTATTCTCGAGCCAAGGGCACGGATTGGCGTTTCGTGGCATCGTGCCGGTTGGTCTGTGCGAGCAGTTCGCGCCGTTCGTGCTGCCGATGTTCGTGTGCGGCGTCTCGTGCGTCAACCTACTTCCAGCCTGATTCGATTCGAGGACACTGCCAGGCGGGGAGTTTGACTGGGGCGGTACATCTGTCAAAGAATAACGCAGGTGTCCTAAGGCCAGCTCAGCGAGAAACCTCGCGTAGAGCAAAAGGGCAAAAGCTGGCTTGATCCCAATGTTCAGTACGCATAGGGACTGCGAAAGCACGGCCTATCGATCCTTTTGGCTTGAAGAGTTTTTAGCAAGAGGTGTCAGAAAAGTTACCACAGGGATAACTGACTTGTGGCGGCCAAGCGTTCATAGTATAACGCTAGGGTTTCCCTCGTTATTTTTCTTTTATTTAAATAAAACGACCAAAGAAAATACATACATATATTTAATATATAGTACAAAAGACTTATCTAGGGCGTGGTCAACAAGTAATAACCTAGTTTACATACAGTACATAAAAAATATATGATTCAGAAAATATCTGTAAAGGCAAATAATAAGTCTGTTCCTTAATTTCAACAAAGAAGTCTATTTTAGGGCGCCACCCGCCTTTCTTTTTATATAAAGTCTAGAAAAGTTACATGTTTAAAACGTCTAAAAACTACACTCACGCGGGGGCCGTAGAAAGGGGGAAAGAACGGTTAATTGTCATAAAAGTTTACACCTAACACAGTTCAAGAGCAAAACTAAACTCTAGGGGGGCTTTCTTCACCTCTAGATATATCGGCAAATCTGCCTTTTGATGCCAGCTTTAATTCTTGAATAGGTACCTATTTTAATAATAATAAGAAGGGATCCTACCTTCTCACACAGCTTTCCTATATCACCTACGTAGTAACTGCTCTACCATAATACATAGCTTAACCAGAACAAATCGTGAAACAAGCTCAGCAACGTAGACTCACTTGCTCAAAGTCTAACTCAAGACTGCCCTTCAGCAATAAAATATAACGTAGAACGTAACAGACCAAAAAGATAATTAAAGGTAAAACGGAACACACATCCGCTCTCTGCCGTTGCTCGACCCAGAGTCCCCGCGTCTCAGTTCAAGCGTTCCCACATAGCGGTGTTCGCGCGGGCGCACTCAAGGTCCAGTGGCGCACAAATTATCAAAGATTTACAAATTTACAAATTAACAAAGTCGGTTCTAGAATTTTTAAGGTTTACCTCAAACTAAATTATGCAATTAGCATTAAATAGAACGTAAGTTAATTGTTTCTAAAAATGGACCGTTACACTAGCGACGTCGTTTTTTGATCCTTCGATGTCGGCTCTTTCTATCATTGCGAAGCAGAATTCGCCAAGCGTCGGAGTAGAGTAGAGTAGAGTAGAATAATTTTGAAAAAGTGGTTTTTACAAATGCCAATAGCGGCGGCAAATCGTTCGGGAGCGAAAAAGCCTTTATCTGGTTAAATTTTGTACTTCCCATGCCCGGGAATGGAGTCTCAAATGCTATATATTTCAGTAAACCTATTTTGTAAAAAAGTCCGTTTTTTTAATTAAATTTAAAGTTATCTTCAAATGAGCAAGAAAAGGATTCATTACAATATCTGAATCCCTTTGTAATGCATATATTTAAATTAAATAAGGATGTCAATTATACATTTAGAGTTGTAATTAGTATTATTTGTTTATGTAAGTACCAGATTGATAGAAATGTATTTTTTAATATACATATTTGAATGATTTATATTTTAATTGGATGATGTTTGATGGTTGACTGTTTCAACCAAATGGGCAAATTGCAACATCCATAACACTTCTGTAGACAGATAGATTAAAGAAAATAAACTAGCATTATTGTTTAGAAAATGTCTGCAGTCAAGTTCTGTTATATTTATTTATTTAATATTTACATGGAAACAAAAAATGATCTAATTCACAATTATCTGAAATGTACTAAATGTACTAAATGTACTATTTAAAATTATTTATTAATATCTATTAATATTTTCAGCCAATACGGCCGATCCCAAAAATTCAAAACTAAAACAGAGGACTCCATGTGGGAATAATGCGTCAAACGAAAAAACTTACGAAATATACTACCAAACTAATAAACACAGCAGTCTATGCAAATGGCTACTTCGCACGTTAAATAAAGAAAAATTAGGGACTGACAGGAACTTTTTAGTATACACCAATATTTAATATTCATTAATTGGGGAATATAGTGGTGACTTTAATTTCCAAATTAGGTGCAACTAGCTTATTTATACTATTAAGAGTGTCCGGTTCAAACATGCTAAGTGCCAAAATTACAAAACTGAAATATCAGGGTTTATATATATATTGTCACATTTAGCAACATTATAAATTATTTTAAAAGGTTTTAATTGTTTTCATTAGAATAAAATAAAATACAAATAAAATGCAGATAAATAGCGGTACAAAAACAGAGTGCAAACGTGCAGTAAAAATAAAAGGTTTAATGAATACAGTACCATGCATACATTTATGGATGAACATTTTCAGAAAATAATAATTTTAATTTAGTTTTAACATGTTTGTAGTAGAATTAAGTATTTATTGTTTCATTTCAAAATGTAGTTATTTATAAGGTATTTGCAAAGCCAAATTGGCCATAAAACTTAATGAAAAACAAATAAAAAAGCAAGAAAAGTTTCAAGTCGAAGTCCTGGATCTTCACTGGCAGAGCTGACAAGAGACCTATTGTGTATTTCCTGCCATCGAAAAGGTGTCACCAATGTAGTCCCACATGAAAATTTCACTTCGATCAACTTCAGTAGTATCAAAAGTTGCATAGTTTCAGGGGGAAGATTTCACCTATAAAAAGAGACAA
Organism: Rhamnusium bicolor; assembly: GCA_029963845.1. NCBI lineage: Eukaryota > Metazoa > Arthropoda > Insecta > Coleoptera > Cerambycidae > Rhamnusium > Rhamnusium bicolor. Next base: position 148,010 of record JANEYF010000344.1, on the reverse strand, counting down.
TTGTTAAAGTATAAACTTGTAAAAGGGGAAATTTATGAAAAATCTAGCACAAAATCAATGTAATTGAACTTTAGATAAAAGTTAAGAAAGCAAAATTCAATAGACAGGGGAAAATATTGTAAATTATATAAACTTTCGTAACGAAACATAAAAAAGTGCATGGGTGGTAAAAGTGACTATAAACTGAAATAAAACTTACCAAACAGGGGTGCAGTAATGTGCTCAGATGAATGCCATAAAAACTTGTCCAATGTTGGGGTTGAAACATAAACATTTCTTGATTTTTGTATGTGTGACAGCGTAGTTGAACCATATTTTCATCCAAAACTAAGCAGAAAGTCCATCGATGTAGAAAGACGTGCCATCAGGGCAAGGAAGACACTCAGTGCTTCGTGTGTGAGTGGGGTTAGTTCAAGACACCGTGTTAAAGTGTGGTAAAAGGGGCGAAACCAACTTCGACAGCCTACAAAAATGTAGAAACAAAAAAATTAGTTTTTGAGCAGTTATATATTAATTTAGATATGAAAAGATTTGTTATGAGTAGTTAATAAGTTCTAGTTACATAAAAAAGGAGTTTGTTTACAGTTTTAGGGCACTCGTTAAGAAAATTTTATAAAATGAGACGTGAAAGATAAAAACATTAATACTGAACGTAGCACATGCTAATATACAGAAAAATGCTCAGGAAAGCATCAGGAAAAATAATATTGTATTAAAAAGGCACCAAAATGTAGTATAAAAGTTTTTATTTTTCAAAATATAAAATATTTGACATGGAAAATAATTTGTCACAAGTAGTCATTTGTTTTTGAAATTTGGTCATTTTCTATATATAAAATTCGTAGGAAGCTGACAGCTTCAGTCTCTATTCAACCGTCGAAGTAGTTACTAACAAACTGTCAAACGTGACAGATAAACGTAACCAAAAAGTTTAACATCTGTCAAATTTGAAAATTTTCTAATCGAGTTAAAAATCAAATAAAAGTAATGTATAAAGTAAATTCAATGGTAGGAAGTAAACATTTGTAAATACACACCATAAAAATAAGAGATTCACGTCATAAAAAATAAATAAACGGCGAAACAGTGATAAAATTTCAAGTACTCACCTGGTATAGTTAATCCAGCTGGGGATAAAGTGTCGGAGGTTGTGTAACACTAATCACAGCACAAAACGTGGAAAAAGCACCTGGAAATCACCAAGAAGCAAGAAAATACAATACACCAGTAGGAAGTTTGAGCGGCCATATTGTTTGAAACTGAACAGCAAAAACAGCTGATGCAGATTTGGCGAGAAACTAGACACTAAACGAGACAGCTTAGCCAACTGCAGCGATAACAGGGAATTAAACAAGGTAAATGATCTCGAGATTTTAAATTTGGGTTGTTATTTTAAGATAATTTAGTAATTTTGTTTGTTTAAAATTTTGAAAAGATAAATAAAAACAACTTATTATTTTCTGAAAATGTTTTGTTTCTTTGTATGAATGTGTACTGGTTTTTTGTGTGTAAAATTTAACAAGTGCTACTATTGATAGAACCATTGAACCTGCATCCTGAGAAAGAGTAAGAGTAAAATTTAAAAACAGTAAGTAAAACTTTTAAAATAAAATCTGAGGTAGTTGGGTATAAAAAGGGCATACATAAAAGCAAATACAAATTTAAAATAAATAAAGGCGCCAATTTTCATAAATTTTAATTAATAAATCACAAAATTTTCAATTTTTACAACAGTTTTAATAAATCAAATCAAACTTTTTCAAATTTTAAAATCAATAAATTCAATATCATAACAATATATATATAGAAAAAGTAAAATTGATTAAAATATTACACTAGATAATAAAAAGACTAAAAAAATCGTTCGTGTTAAAAACAAACTCTTTATTAAATGCCAAACTAAGCACTGCGAAATAAATAAAGTATTATTCGGCTCGGTGGCACTATTTGTACTGAAACGAGGCATGATTTGTAACTGCCGCCGTCTTTGGTATATTCTTGTAACTATTCAAGATGAGCTTGTCACATAACATTTTTCTGGGACAACCAATGGCAGAATATTTTTACCTAAATATTTTAAAATGAGAACATTTTGCACTTAGCATGTTTGAACCTGACAGTCTCTATTTGTGCTTTTCTCTTTATTTTTGACTTAAAGTTGCAAATATAGGCAAGCGATAATAGCAAACTCCCCCACAAAGTACGGCTAGGAGAATGAAATCAGGATGTCCGGGCGTTAGAAAACACGGTACATGGTACTAATATAAAAAAACTAGTCTATTACTTGATTGTCCAAAAATATTAAAAGTCGATGCTACAAGCAAACGATGTGTATCATTGCAGAAATTGTTTAATTGTCATTATCTTCACTTTATTTTCGATACACTATGAGATCAAATTATCTGATTGTAAATTTATTTCATTTTTCATTTTCTTGATCGAACTGTCAAATTTAAAATAAAAACATTTTCGATTGTCGACATTTTTTAAATTAATGACAAAAATTCAAATTATAGGAAGTTCCAGTATGTCAAAAATAAAAATATGTGCAGTTTTATTTTTATTCGATTTAGTTGTCATGTCGAAAAACTATAAATAAACTAACTTAAAATAGTTGTATCTAAAACATTTTAAAAATGCATACTTTTATTTCACTAATAGTAGACAATATATAAAGTAGAACAAACTATATTTTTGATTTGTTATTAAACAAAACCTAACATGTATAACCATTAGGCGTGAAGTTGCAACTACTAGACTTCGAACCACCAGATACAGAGACTCCAGACCATGTCCAGTCGGCACATCCATTTTCTCCACATAATATATAGACTGGCATGGCATTCGAGGCGACGGTTCCTCTTACATCGATCAACTTTAGGTCAGTGACAGGAATATTATCTCTTGGAATTCCGGTGGCACCTCCATTGTCATAATCTTCTTGAATATTGATACCATAATTACTAATACCTATAAATTAAATATCGGGTCATAAGAGTAGGAGATGGTGATGTAGGTAATTATTGTCAATCATATTGTTAAAAAAATGTCTTCCCGACTACTCAATTTATATGATCAGTCTTATAGATTGTTTTATTAAAATTTTTCATTTACTTATTTTTCAAACGCTTATTTGTAACACGCTTTTATTAGCTTCACTTGTTTGTTTGTTTGTTTGTTTGTTTGTTTGTAACCGACTCTTTGGACTCGATTTTGACCCACTTTAAACGGACAGATTTAATTGAAACTTTGTACACTTACGAAGAACCGGTAACAATATAATAATTTGATAAGTTTATATCATTATCCTGATCAGGATCGCCAGTCCTTTCCTCACGTATCCTCTGCGTGAGAGCAAGAGGCTTAATATTGTAAGTATATTCCGTGATTCTCAGTTCGGTCGTTAGCCGAGCTGGCAAGTCTTAGTCGACGCGAAACGACGGACTCCTCGGGCGTGAGTTCAAATCCCATGGCTGAAATAAAAAAATATTTTTTTTTCAGAAATATCTGTTGGATCGTAATATATTATAATATCAGCATCAATAAGCAATATAAATATAGTTTAAAACAATTAAAAAACACGCTTTCATATCACATCAAACTAAAAAGTGAAAAATAAATATAGTTTAAAAAAACTAAAAAACACGCTTTTAAAGCACATCAAACTAAAAAGTGAAAAATAATTATTAATATAAACTGAAAACAATAATGAACGAAAAATACTAGTATTATTGTTAAAAAAGCGTGGGGCGCTTTGTGCCATATTTTTCGTATATCGAGCAACCCACGCTTCTTTCACAATAATACTAGTATTTTTCGTTCATTATTGTTTTCAGTTTATATTAATAATTATTTTTCACTTTTTTAGTTTGATGTGCTTTAAAAGCGTGTTTTTTAGTTTTTTTAAACTATATTTATTTAATCTAAATCTGTTACTTATAGAGGGTTATTCAGTAGATATGAGTAATTAAAACACTCTACCATTGTCTTACTTAAAATGAAATGTATACACAATAATTAGTAGGCTGTGCCATTTATTCAATAGGACCTGAACGACTTTGTTTTGTATCCATGACAACCAGCATGTAAACAAACAGTAAGTGTTTATTAATTATTGTTATGTTATTTGACATAAAATGGAAAACAGAAAGATCAGAAAGTTTTTGCAGTAGAAGCTTGTCAGTCAATAGTGGAAGTCACGTTTCAGACGTCATTTTAATGTTGGTAGGCATGCAAGGGTTCCTGCTAGTAAACTATCCGCAGTTGGATTAACAAATTTTGTACTAACGGTAACCTGCGGAACAAATGGGTTGGTAAAAGGTGATCAGTCGAACAGAAGGAAACATCGAAAGGGTGAGAATTGCATCCCAGCGGAGCCCTGAGAGATCTGCGAAGCAGCGACATTCCATTGCGTTAAATTTATCAGCAAACTCGCTTCAATCGCATTTTAAGGCACAACTTGAAGTTATATCCCTACAAACTGCAGGTGGTACAGCAGCTAAAAGATGATGATAAATCAGCACATGTTGTCTTTTCACAAACTTTTACTGATATTCTACATCAAGATCCGACTATTATTAATAGACTGATTATGTCAGATGACGCGTACTTTTATCTATCGGGTCACGTTAACACTCAGAACGCTAAATACTGGAGTAACCAAAATTCTCGAGAAATTCACGAAAAACCCCTGCATTCTGCGAAGCTAACAGTGTGGTGTGGTATATCTACTGTTGGGATAATTGGTCCCTACTTTTTGAAGAACAAAACCATACTGTTACGTTTACATGTGCACGTTACTGCTTAATGCTGGTGATACCACCACCCTAGGCGAGGTCTTTGGAGTCGCACGTTCCTAGGAGACATGCACATTACCGCAGGTCACATTTATCGGCCTGCGAACGAGCAAGTGTCTACGCTTATCAAAGAAACCGAGTACCAACTAGCCTAGGGCTGCCGAACCGGCAGCCTAGACGTGCGCCACACCGCAGGTTACTTTTAGTCGGTCTGCAGGTAGAGCCATGCATCAGCAGGGAGGGGCCACCTATCCAACGAGGTGCAGGTGTCTTTTATTTATCCTGCATATTAGACCCAGACTCTTCCCTAGGTAAAGTTGCTCACCCACATGAAAAGTAATTCGTATCGCGCCGAACCGATCGTCATGCCAGTCACCAGAAGCTAGAGGGCTCCCCTTAGCGACGTACGTCGTACCAACATAACCTTCGCTGATGCCGATGCCGCGTTTCAATCAGGATGGTAACTCATGAATATTTTTTAAGTATAAACGGAGAGAAAGTACAAATTTGCAAAAAATGCTTTTTAGATACGTTTGATATTACCAATAGGTTTGTTTCATCTGTATTAAAAAATAAAAATAGTTCTGCCTCTGGAATTGTTCATAATGACTTGCGAGGGAAATCTGTTTCGTACAATAAAACTCCAGAAGACGACATGGAAATGGTAAGAACTCACATTTCGCTTATACCCACTTATGAGTCATTACACAAGAAAAGATTCGAGCAGAAGGTACATACCACATCATTATACATTAAAAAGACTCTATGAAGAGTACAAAATTTGGTTACCAGAGCAGAGAAAACCTATGTCTCAAAAAATATATGACAGAATTTCGAGGTCTTGGGATAAAAATTAAAACACCAAATAAAGACACCTGTGCAACTTGCGACAAATTTCAAATGTTGATAAAAAATTCCTCTGAATCTACCAAAGGAGAACTAATAAAATTGGAACTTCATCAAACTGAGGCAGACAAAGCTTATGATTCTAAAAGAAAAGATAAAGAAGAAGCAATTGAGAATCCTTCTAAGGTAGTATATACATTTGACCTACAACAATGCTTACTAACTCCGGATATAAAGACATCGGTAGCATATTTTATAAGCGTCAGTTATGAACTTTTAACCTAACCATGCGTAGATGCATAGATAAACAATGTTTTTGCTACATGTGGGATGAAACCGTTGCTGGGCATGGAGCTAACCAAATAGGATCATGCATTTATAAACATTTTCAATCTAATAATATATTAAACAATATTACCGAAATTACACTTTATTCAGATACATGCGCGGGTCAGAACAAAAATTCCCACATTTTGATTATGTTCTTCTTAGTTATGAAACTAAATCCGCATATTAAATATATTAACCACAAATTTCTTGTCCCGAGTCACACTCATATGGAGTGTGACTCGGATCATTCCGTGATAGAAAAAAAAAAGGAAAAAATATTCGGTGGCTATTGACCACCCGCTATTGACCACCCTAGAGATTAGATTCAATTAGTTCGGACATGTGGAAGTTCTCGACCAATTTATAGTGGAAGAAATGAACCGCAATAATTTTTTTGAATTTTCTGCACTTTTAAACAATATTTCCTACAAAATAAATCTAATGACGATGGTAAGAAGATAATAAAAAAAAGATAATAAGAAAAATATAAAATGGCTGAGGTATTCTCAGGAAATTGGAATTGTTGAATATAAAACAAGTTTAGATGATAATGAAGTATTTAAAAAAAATAATTATCTACGAAAAAAAGAACCTTCCCACCGATCTTAAAGTTCTACTGTCTTATAAAGGTCCTGTCCCTATAAGTGAGGAAAAGAAAAAAAATTGGTGGATCTGTTGCCTTATGTTAATGAGACCTTCCATGATTTTTATAGAAACTTATTAACTAAACAAGACATCATAGATACTATAGAAGGAGATAGTGATGAGGATGACGAATAGGACAAACATAATTTATTTACTTAATGTAAATTTTTTTTTCTTCAGTGTTATTTTGTGTAAAAAGATATGTCTATTTTTTCTGTTAAATAAAAGTATAAAAGGATATAAGTGGTTTTTTTCTAATGCAAAGTAAAAATTGATTCGTATGTATTTCCTGCTATAAATATTTAGATTTAACAATATCATTAATCAACTTTGTTTGCATTTATGAAAATATAGAATGCAATGCAGTTAACGAAACTTTAAAGTTGAATATCTCAAATATTAAAATTTGTAGTTATACCCTTTTTCCCGCTGGACCGCTAATTATTTTAATATATATGTGTGTGTATATATAATATATTTATATATACATATTATTATGTCAGAGATAGATGATCTGGTAAATATTTTAGAGAAAATTAATTTAGAAATTATTTGTGAAACTAAAGAATCAGAATTTGAAAGTTTTGAAATGGCACATGGAAATAACACTCACGTAAATTTCCAAATGTTAAAAGCTTATGCAGACACTATTCCAAATTTTAATGGTGACGAAAACATTTTAGAAAATTTCATAAATGCTTGTGACCACTTTGTCAATACATATACTTCAGCAGACCAGCTGCTAAATAACTAACTTTTACGAGTAATAATTAGGTAAATTATCAGATAGAGCACAATTATTAATAGGTTCTCGACTCGAATTAAATACATGGGATCTTATTAAAGAAGGATTAAGATCTTTGGAAATCGTAGCAATCTCGATTGTCTGGAACAAAAATTATTAACTTTAATACCGTTTAAAAATGAACACCCAATCGAATTTGCTAGGAGAATCCAAATTGCACGTAGCAAATTAGCATTTAAAGTAAACCCATTGCCGCATCATCACTGACAGCCAAGCAGCCCTCAGAGCTCTGGAAGCAGTAGAAATACGATCTAAAACAGTAAAAGAGTGCCTGGAGTCTCTGGAGAAACTTACGAAACACAACAGTGTACAACTGGAGTGGACACGAGGACACCAGGGAAATACGGGAAACGAAAAGCAGACATGCTAGCCAGAAAAGGCGCTAAATCAATTCTAACAGGTCCCGAACCGACCTGCGGGGTATCTTATAGCACCGCAAAAGGATCGGTAAAGGAACTATTAAGACAGAAACACTACTCGCACTGGATAGAGATACCGGGAATGAGACAGTCACGCTTGTTCATCGGAGAAATATCTAGAGCAAGGACCAACGAAATGCTAAAGCTGAGCAGAAAACAGCTGAGGTGTGCAGTGGGAATATTAACAGGACACTGCACACTAAACAAACACCTAACCAATATAAGGGTGAAAGACAATCCAGATTGCAGGATGTGTGGTGAAGAGGAAGAAACTCCCCACCACATCTTATGTGAATGCCCAGCCCTAACGGCAATGAGACTAACACACTTCGAGGGACCACTTTTAACCCCGGAAGAGATAGCCAGAGCTCCCATAAACTGTATACTCGCCTTCTGGAATAGAACGGGTCTTATGGAGTAATGAGACTATGGGGTATAATAAGCTTAAGCTTCAGTACAGCGGGTAGTTTAAACCGCAACCCGTAAGGAAAAAAAAACCCATTGTCACTTAATGAAATGTCGCCTGAAACTAAGATAATTTATTTAAGACAGTACGATTCACTAGCACTAAAAACTTTCTTGCGAAATTTAAGTGAAAAAGTATCAGATGAAATCAATCTACAAAAGCCTGATTCACTAGAAACCGCAATGTCATATTTCATAGATGAAAATTTCAAACGAACTAGTAACAACTGCTACCGCAATAAAAAATTCATATCATAACGCACAAAGACAGAATAACACTCCGCAATTTTCTCAAATGTCGCAACAGCAATCTAGGGTAAACAATCAATTTAATGGAAATCCTCAATTTAATAGACAATTTGCAACAAATAGTCAATTTAATGTACCTCCTCAATTTAATAGACGATTTTCAACTAGACCACAATTTCCTAGTCAGCCGATAAATATTCAGCCAAGACAAATACAACAAAAATTTCCAACGAATCGACACACATTCAGACCGCCACAAAACGTGTTCAAACCTAATCAAAATAAACCCTTAAATGAACCAGAACCAATGTCTGTTCAATCTAGAATTCCTTCGACGCAACGTTCTCAAAATTTTTATCAATTTAAAAATTTTAATCCAAATTATAACTAAGTCAGACAATGGCAATCAAAAGAACTTAACAATATTGACTATCAGATATATGAAGAAAATAATTTAGAAAACTGTTATCAAAAGTGTGAAACTGAAGATTACAGCGAAAATATGTATTACCCTGAATCTTTCAATTAATTTTCAAAACCAGCTTTTAGTAAATAATAATATTGAAATTCCTTTCTTTCGTCGACCTTTCGATAACACTTTTCGAAATTCCAGCACACGAACCGCTTATCAAAGACTTCCCAGTAAACATATCCCACGGTAAAATTATCATACCAGAAGGAACGATAAACAACTTGTTTGTCCTGGAAACCTTATCACAAGCCCACAACTATCGCGCTTATTTCGAAATACATAATAACACTTCGAAAGCCATATCCGTTTCGTTATCAGAACCATTTACGGTCATTCCGATAGAAAATAATTATGAAATATTTAATATAGATGTTTGTTACTTTAATCAACAAAATAATTCTAATATTGAAATAACACAACTAATTCGTACAGATCATATGAATACAAAAGAACGACTAGCTATAACAAAATTATGTCGAGAATTAAAGATATTTTTCATAACGACAACTCAAAATTAACTTTTACAAATGAAGTGAAGCATGATATAAAAACTCACGACGAAATACCTGTACACACCAAGTCATATAGACTCCCATACGTTCATAAACCTGAAGTTGAACGACAAATTACAAAAATGCTTAAAGACGGTATCATTAGACCATCAAATTCGTCATGGTCCAGTCCCATATGGATTGTGCCAAAGAAAATTGATGCTAGTGGTAAACGTAAATGGCGTATAGTGGTAGACTATCGTAAAATAAACGAGAAAATTATAGATGACCGGTATCCACTACCAAATATAAATGATATTCTCGATAAATTGGGCAAATGTAATTATTTCACAACTTTAGACCTCGCGTCCGGCTTTCACCAAATAGAGATGAACCCAAATTCAATTCAAAAAACAGCATTCAATGTCGAGAATGGGCACTACGAATACATTCGTATGCCGGTCGGGTTAAAAAACGCACCTGCTACATTTCAGAGAGTCATCGATAATGTGTTAAAAGAATTGCAAGGCAAAATCTGTTTAGTGTACATGGACGACATTATCATTTTTAGCACATCCCTTCAGGAACACATAGCAAATTTAAAAAGAGTGTTCTCTAAATTATGAGAAGCGCACCTTAAGATTCAGTTAGACAAATCGGAGTTCTTAAGAAAATATGTCAAATTTCTCGAACACGTAATAACGTCCGAAGGTATAAAACCTAATCTAAACAAAATCAAGGCTATAAAAAATGTTCTTATACCACGCACGTCAAAATAAATCAAATCTTTTCTCGGACTTTTAGGATACTATAGACGCCCCATAAAAAACGTTGCACATTTGAAAAAAGCCTTTTACTTAATGTTTAAAGAAAGGTGAAAAGATAACACATTCAATGGAGTTTATTGAAACCTTTGAAAAATGTAAATCAATTTTAACTAATAATCCAATATTGCAATCTCCAGACTTCGAGAAACCGTTTAATTTAACCACAGACGCATCAAATATAGCTATAGGAGTCGTTTTATCACAAAGCTCGATTGGCAAGGACTTGCCAATCACTTACGCCTCGTGCACACTAAATCCTGCGGAGCAAAACTACTCCACCATCGAAAAGGAACTGCTAGCCATAGTTAATTTTACAAAGTACTTCAGACCCTACCTATTTGGACGTAAGTTTTAAATAATAATAACCGACCATAAACCACTTCAGTGGTTATTTAACCTGAAAGAACCAAATTCACGGCTTGTAAGATGGCGCCTCAAACTTGAGGAATATGAATATGAAATACAATATAAAAAAAGCAAACAAAACACTAATGCAGATGCGCTATCGCGTATAGAAATCAACGTTATCGAAAACGAATCTGTTCTCGTAAATTTAGATGAAACAGAAAAAAAGAAAGATCGATGATTTCTTAGATTCTATTCCAAACGACAATCAATTCAATAACGAAATCTCTACACGTACCGAAACACCAGATATATTGCCTGCTATCAAAATTTTACAAGACTTCGCTCTTAATTTAGATCCTAGCCAGCCACCTGATAAAGAAATATCCGATAACGACACTCTACACTCGTCTTATGAAAACCCTATTCTAACATGTCCAATATCAGAACAACCTATTAACCAGTACCGTAATCAAGTAATATTTTTCTTAAGTCAAGACGCCACAAGACCTTCCGTTAAGAAAACTGAACTTTTCAAAGATAAAAACCCCAAGAATAGATTGTATATCACAATCCCCAAGGTAAACATGGACGAACACTTAATAAACAAGGTAAAAAACTACTTTGAGCCAAAAAATACTTACGCACTATTTTTTAGAAATAATTTCTCGGAAATTGTAATTAACCTTATACAAAATTTCTTCAAAAACTCAGCTTTCAAATTGATACAATGTAATTCTATGCTAAAACATCGAAGATAATGAAAAATATATTATGTATAGCTGAGTTTAAGAAGAACTTTTCTTTAAACTGAGCTGAATTACGGGGTGTATCACAAAATTAAAAGTTGAATAATTTCCGGTCAAGCCGGAAATGAACAATATGTGTATGTAATACGCATTTATAATCAGTGAAATCACATATCCTTTTCCACATTAATATACAGCGTGTGATTTTTTATTTATCAGTTTATCGACCATAACTTTCTTATTTGATGTTTAATTGTATTTTCTTTTCGAATTCGAATTCCTCAGAAATAAATACATAAGTATAGTTTTGGAAATCTTTTTCTATGTGAGAAATCAAGCAATGAAATCGAGTGAGGTATTTAAGATCACCCTGTACAGTTGGTTGGTTGGTTGGTTAATGTGATTTCATTGAGTAGCTTTCGTGATGATTACAGGTAAATAAAAAATTGCTATGTATAGTACGTTAATCTGAACGAAACAGAATTGCTCAGCATTGCTCTAAATACGTACAGTAGTTGAAAATTTAAAAACAGATGAATGTGGTAGAAAGAGGTAGCAAAATGAACAGAAAAAATTACAGATTTCACAATAAAGTGAATACACTAAAGATATATTAGTTTGAAATACACGAAGTTATTTTCGATGTGTTGTGTTTTATTCTCTTTCTACGCAACCATTTAAAATTATTTTATTTATTTCGAAACACACTATGAATCTTCAAAATAAAGTTGAATTTTACCTGATAAAATAATATTTCTGTATGTTACGTTTTTAACGTAACCTGTTGTGGCATAAGTATGTGTCTTAACATGAATCCCATTCTCTGAATTAACCACAGTGCAGTTTGAAAATACAACATTAGTCACAGTGTTGGCTTCTGGAGATGTTAGACTCATACCAACAGAAAGACTCAAGCCATGGCTTCCCGAACAATAAAGACCGGAGAATGTAAAATCAGATCCTTGGTTTACAGCTACACAGTCATCTTGGTTCCTCACGATGGAGTCCTTAAGTACCACGTTCGAAGAAGAAGATATATCAAACCCATCCGTATTGTGACCTCCACCCTAAAACAGGAAACGAAATGATTCCTCTTTCCTTACAAAGATACAAGTGGTAATACATTTATTAATATATACCTATATTAATAAAATTCTTTGTCCCCAAGAATACAGATTTATCAAAGTAACTTTTCCTCGTGAGACACGCATACAAGGGTTGGTCTTAATTTTTTATAATCATGAAAATAGGTGAAAATTCAATGACATATTGAAATAGCGCTATAAATAGATTAAGCATGTATTATTTGCATTATCATTCCAAAAAGTCATGATTATTAATACTTCCTTATATTATAAGGTACCTATAAAAAAGTAAAATGTATTATGCACATTACCATATATTGAAAATAAACATTTTCAGTAAGGAATGCATAATCACAAAAAATTCAATTGATTGTTTTTTGTACATATATAAAGTACAGTTTTTACTTTACCTGTAAAGTGCATTTGTTACTTTTGTGCAAAAACTAGGAGTAAGTTTTACATGAAGTAAGTAGGTAGGTACTTTTTTGTTGTTACAGGTTTCCCAAAAATCAAAGCCAGCGTGAAGCATGATGTACAATATTCCATTTATCTGACATTCTTTAACAGCTTAAAACAGTTTGACTTAGAAACATAAGTTGTTTGGTTTTAATAGTTCCATAACCTTAAAATATTCTCAAGTATACGGGGTGTATTAAAAAATTTTTACAAATATCAATTCTGTTGTTTAAATGAGACCCCTTGTAATTTAATAGCATTTTTAAAAAAATTACATTTACAGGGGTTGATCTGAATGTCAAATGTTTCCCTATTTTTTGAGATTTAAACATATTTGGCATATATACTTTTAGCACAAAAAAAACACATAAAACCCGTCACATAAATTAGACAACCCCCAAACTAAAGCCCAAACTGCAAGGACAGGGGTAACACAGTTAAAAAAACGCAGACAAACACAACCAAACCCTTCGACTTGGTCAGAATCGAAACCGAAATTTGACCCTGGGAGTCGATAGACAGTAAACCAAGCTAGGTTTGTCACTTAACGCTCTGGCCCACTGCGCTACCGAGCTCGGTAAGCTTAATGCTTACAGAAATGTATTCCGGAGAGTTTGTTTTAAGGTGAATTTCCTGTCAATTTCAGTGTGCTATCTTCACTTTTTTTTTATTTAACACCCTATCTCTTTCAAACCATTTGATTTCTAAAACTTTTAAAAAGCATGTCCTACATCTCTCATTTATTTTGTGAAATATTGTTTTTAATAATTTGTCTAGTACTTTTACTCAATCAAATGAACAGTGAGTCAAAAATTTCACAGATCATCAGCATAGTCACTTAAAGTATGAATAGGTGTATTGTTGGGAATAGGCATCTACTTTAAAAAAAATGTAAAATGAGAAATTTTGAAAACGCGTACATTATAGGATGGAGCACCGGTCCATCATACCAGAATAGTAACAGCTTTCCTGAATGAACAATACTCTGACAGATGGATTGGCAGGAGAGACCCAGTTCTTTGTCCAACTGTCATCAATCAAACTAAAGGTAAAAGACAATTCCCCCAACAACAAAAGAAGACATGAAAACCTGAATGAGAAACGCATTTGCTAATGTGAGTAAAGAAGTTTATATGTTAGCTTTTATTTAGAAATATTGGAAGTGCGCGTTAGACAAAATTATGTCGAAAATATTTTGATTTAATTACTACGTTTTTATTGTTTTCTGCTCTTTACTGCTCTCTTTTTACTTTAATAGATTTGTGTTTCCTAAAATTATACTCCTGTGTTAATAATTTCGATAATTAATGTTGTTTTAAATGTTTTAATACAGGTATTAACTATTTAAACCCAGTAACGTAATTGAGCAACAAGTAATGGCCCAATTTGTATTTTAAGATGAGTAATAATACTAGAAAACCTCAATATCTCAAAAGGTACAAAAGAAGCTTTTTAATAAAAATCAAAATGTTCTTTAGTATAGATTAAAAAGATATGTAATCTATTTAAAAACATACAAACATGACAAGTTGAAATTGACAGGGTCTCTCTGTTTAAAACAACACCCTGTATATTCGAATGAATTTCGTTAAGTATTACGGAATACGCCCAAGCCTAAACGAAGTGTACCAAAATGACTTTTAAAACCCAAAAAATTGTGAAAATTTTACATTTATTTTGATCTGTATTTTTTCCAAAAATCATAAAAATTTTAGATTTACATATTGCAACATTTCGAATCTTATGCGAAATTTAAAAATGCGTTAAAATATAGTCGTCTCCTTTAAGCAATCTGTGTTTATATCCGTAGTACTTTTGTAGTACACCCCATATTATTTGGAAGTGTTTTAACATTATGTAACTTTTGAAACCAAGGAAATTTTATTATTAAAATATTTTTAATCAATCCGTTTTTAAGGCGTCGAATAATATCAGACATATGGAATAATCCAATACAGCTAATATAAACATTTTTCCTTTGCCATTCTCTTTATGTAGACAACACATGTAGCATTCTTCCACACGTCAAATGGAGCCAACAGAAACCGATGAGGTGTAGTAGATGGGCGACCTACTTGTCCTCGAAAGAGATGTTAAACATAGATTCCGTATAGCTGTAATATGAGTACGTTAAATATTCCTACCCTATACAAAGTGGGGGCTTCGCAAAATTCCATGTTAAAGGTTCTCGGGTTTACAAAAGCAATGATGAGCTTATCCGCATATCGTCGATGTTTGGTCTTAATAGCGGAATGCAACCGATGTTAAATAATTGATAAAAAACACACTTTTCTCCCCATATCATAAATAAATACTAAATGCCACTTTTAAGAACTTACAGGTTAATAGTACTCACTATGTCTCCAGCTGAAACATCAATCTCCCATCCGCTAATTGTAAGCCCATGTGAGTTACCAATAGAAACACAATGCACGGGACAATTCAGCACATTAATATTTGTAATTTCAGATCCATCAGATGCTGAAATTTTAATAAACTTCGGTTTGGTTCTACCTCCATTGCCTCCTAG
>JANEYF010000344.1:0-122500 GCA_029963845.1 Rhamnusium bicolor | reverse complement strand
GATATTGCAGAATTGCCAACTGTGCTATTGCAGAATTGCCAACTGCTGAATATTCCCCTAACCTTCAAGATAAAAGTTATTTTTATTAAAATTACCCATAGTATCGTCCAGAATTCGAATCTCCAACCAAGAAACAATTTTCTTCCGCAGGAGAAAGGATGATATGTCGCCGTTCTTCTTGTTGAAGACCTCGCGACATAACTCCCCATCCCCTACTGGAAAAAATTTGTTACAGTTGGAGACTCGAACTCACGGGAGATGTGACTACTGGGACAAATCTATTATTATTATCAAGGTGTAACAAATATGTATATATAATGTTCAGACCTTCAATATCTTTTCTGTTATTTACAGTATTATTGTTTTTGTAAATATTGACCATTTCCAAAAAACGATCTTTTTCCTTGTTATTTTCGCTGCCTAATACTTCAACTCTATCGTATGCTATAGTATGGTTACATTCAATAGCGTGTTTTGCCAAGGTACAAGTCTTTTTGTTAAGTCTTACATCACTTTTATGGGAAGTTATACGATCTTTAAGTAATCTACCTGTCTGTCCTATATATTGTTTATCACAACTGCCACATGGTATGCAATATACAACACCTGATTTCTCCAAAATACCTTCTTTATCTTTCAATTTTGAAAATAAACTCTTAACCGTCAAGTTGTTCTTGAAGGCAAGTTTAATATTACTGTAATTCTTAAAAATTGTTTTAAATTTTTGTGTCAACCCTTCTATGTGTGGTAGGGAATAATAAAAAGTGAGTTCTTCATTTCGGAGGTTGCCAATGTGTGTGTCATTTGTGTTGGATTCTCTACTAAACAGTAATGTATTCAGTAAGTTAGAGGGATAACCACTCATTTTAAATAACGTATAAAGCTTTTTTAAATTTTGTAACCGAAGAGAAGTATGGCTGGTTTTTTCTACTCTGTTTTTTCATACCTAAAATTAGGTTTATTTTTTGTCGATGTCGATAGTCTATGATCCTCTTATGCTATTATAAAAAGTCTGTTAGAACTCTTATCCAATCAGAAACCACCTTTTTTGAAAAATGTTTATTTCTGATTGGCTATAACTCTTAACAGCTCTATTACAATAACGTAAGGGCATGACGTAAAAATAATGGTGTGCCAGTAATTTTACCCAAACTCGTCAACTTCTGCGTATGTCACACGTGGCGAAAAAGGAGATTATGTCAAATTATTTCCGCGTAAAATTTGTTATTGTGTTGTTCACTGTTGTGCTAAGATTGTGAAAATTTCGGAGAGTATTAGCTGCTAGATGCTAAACACGATTTCGTAATTAATTTTGAACAAAAACGTCCATAAGTACCGTAAATGGTCGATTGATGGCCAAATAATACACGTTTTTCTATTTTCTCTCCGTTGTATATTAAAAAGATTACGTTTAGTGATTATAAACTTTTGTGAAGAATAAAATTTTCTGAGAAACAAAAAATAAACATGTTATTGTCAATATAACGGAATCGACACAAATAAACAAATTTATTTCGAAACCCGTTAGATATAGAGAGTTCTCGTTAGCACCATTCGACTTTTTTAGACCGAATTATGCTGGAACAGATATCCAGCACAAATCTTTAGGGTCTAAACAAAAAGTCGATATTGAATTGTTTTATAAAAGTTTACCTCAATATTCCGAAGATATTGAAATCAAAGAAACTTTCGTTCGAAATGAGATTTCGATTCTGGGGTTGTTTTGGGACGATAAATACGATTCTGTACTTAATTTTCACCAGAAACGTCCATACATAGCGGAAATTCTCGATTGATAGCCAAATAATACACGTTTTTCTATTTTCTCACCGTTGTATATCAAGAAGATTATATCTATTATCAACTTCATGCGCAACGTGGCGATTATAAACTTTTGTGTAGAATAAAATTTTTTGAGAAACAAAAAATAAACATGTTATTGTCAATATAAGGGATTCGTCACAAATAAACGACTTCATTTCGAAACCCGTTGGATATAGAGAGTTCTCGTTAGCACTATTCGACTTTTTAGACCGAATTAAGTCGGAAAAGATATTCAGCACAATTCTTTAGGGTCTAAGCAAAAAGTCGATATTGAATTGTTTTATAAAAGTTTATCTCCATATTCCGAAGATATTGAAACCAAAGAAACTTCCGTTCGAAATGAGATTTCGGTTATGGGGGTTTCCTTGGATGCTAAACACGATTCTGTTATTAATTTTGACCGAAGACGTCCATACATACCGTAAATGGTCGATTGATAGCCAAATAATTAACATCTTTCTATTTTCTCACCGTTGTATATCAAAAAGATTATATCTAGTATCAATTTCATGCGCAACGGGGCGATTATAAACTTTTGTGAAGAATAAAATTTTCTGAGAAAGAAAGAATAAACATATTATTGTCAATATAACGGAATCGTCACAAATAAACGACTTTATTTCGAAACCCGTTGGATATAGAGAGTTCTCGTTAGCACCATTCGACTTTTTAGACCGAGTTACGTCGGAAAAGATATCCAGCACAATTCTTTAGGGTCTAAACAAAACGTCGATATTGAATTGTTTTATAAAAAGTTTACCTCTATATTCCGAAGATACTGAAACCAAAGGGACTCTCGTTCGAAATGAGATTTCGGTTATGGGGGTTTCTTTGGGACGATAAACACGATTTTGTACTTAATATTCATCAAATGCATCCATACATATCGTAAATTCTCGATTGAAAGCCACATAATACACGTTTTTCTATTTTCTCACCGTTGTACATTAAAAAATTACGTTTAGTGACAATTTCATGCGCAATGTGGCGATTATAAACTTTTGTGAAGGATGAAATTTTCTGAGAAACAAAGAATAAACATATTATTGTCAATATAACGGAATCGTCACAAATAAACGACTTTATTTCGAAACCCGTTGGATATAGGGAGTTCTCATTGACACCATTCGACTTTTCAGACCGAATTACGCAGCAAAAGATATCCAGAACAAATCTTTAGAATTTAAACAAGAAGTCGATATTGAATTGTTTAATAAAAGTTTACCACAATATTCCGAAGATATTGAAACCAAAGAAACTTTCGTTCGAAATGAGATTTCGGTTCTGGGTGTTTTCTGGGACGATAAACACGATTCTGTACTTATCTTTCACCAAAGACGCCCATACATAGCGTAAATTCTCGATTGATAGCCAAATAATACAAGTTTTTCTATTTTCTCACCGTTGTATATCAAAAAGATTATATCTAGTATCAATTTCATGCGCAACGGGGCGGTTATAAACTTTTGTGAAGAAAAAAATTTTCTGAGAAAAAAAATAAACATGTTACTGTCAATATAATGGAATCGTCACAAATAAACGACTTTATTTCGAAACCCGTTGGATATAGAGTTCTCGTTAGCACCATTCGACTTTTTAGACCGAATTGCGTCGAAAAAGATATCCAGCACAATTCCTTAGGGTCCAAACAAAAAGTCGATATTAATTGTTTTATAAAAGTTTATCTCCATATTCCGAAGATATTGAAACCAAAGAAACTTTCGTTCGAAATGAGATTTCGGTTATGGGGGTTTCTTGGAATGCTAAACACGATTCTGTAATTAATTTTGACCGAAAACGTCCATACATACCGTAAATGGTCGATTGATAGCCAAATAACACACGTTTTTCTATTTTCTCACCGTTGTATATAAAAAAGATTAAATCTAGTATCAATTTCAAGCGCAACGGAATATAAACTTTTGTGAAGAATAAAATTTTCTGAGAAACAAAAGATACATGTTATTGTCAATATAACGGAATCGTCACAAATAAACGACTTTATTTCGAAATCCGTTGGATATAGAGAGTTCGCGTTAGCACCATTCAACTTTTTAGACCGAATTACGTAGGAAAAGATATCCAGCACAAATCTTTAGGGTTTAAACAAAAAGTCGATATTGAATTGTTTTATAAAAGTTTATCTCAATATTCCGAAGATATTGAAATCAAAGAAACTTTCGTTCGAAATGAGATTTCGGTTTTGGGGGTTTCTTGGGACGATAAACACGATTCTGTACTTAAGTTTCACCAAAAACGTCCATACATATCGTAAATTCTCGATTGATAACCAAATAATACACGTTTTTCTATGTTCTCACCGTTTTATACCAAGAAGTTTATATCTGTTATCAATTTCATGCGCAACGTGGCGATTATAAACTTTTGTGAAGAATAAAATTTTTTGAGAAACAAAAAATAAACTTGTTATTGTCAATATAAAGGATTCGTCACAAATGAACGACTTCATTTCGTAACCCGTTGGATATAGAGTTTTCGTTAGCACCATTCGACTTTTTAGACCGAATTACGTCGGAAAAGATATCCAGCACAATTCTTTAGGGTCTAAACAAAAACTCGATAGTGATTGTTTTATAAAAGTTTATCTCCATATTCCGAAGATATTGAAACCAAAGAAACTTTCGTTCGAAATGAGATTTCGGTTATGGGGCTTTCTTGGGATGCTAATCACGATTCTGTAATTAATTTTAACCGAAAACGTTCATACATACCGTAAATGGTCGATTAATAGCCAGATAATACACGTTTTGCTATTTTCTCACCGTTGTATATCAAAAAAGATTATATCTAGTATCAATATCATGCGCAACGGGGCGATTATAAATTTTGTGAAGAATAGAATTTTCTGAGAAACCAAAAACAAACATGTTACTATCAATATAACGGAATCGTCACAAATAAACGACTTTATTTCGAAACCCGTTGGATATAGGGAGTTCTCGTTAGCACTATTCGACTTTTTAGACCGAATTACGTAGGAAAAGATATTCAGCACAAATCTTTAGTCTAAACAAAAAGTAGATATTGAATTCTTTTATAAAAGTTTACCTCAATATTCCGAAGATAATGAAACCAAAGAAACTTTCGTTCGAAATGAGATTTCGGTTCTGGGTATTTTTTGGGACGATGAACACGATTCTGTACTTAATTTTCACCAAAGACGCGCATACATAGCGTAAATTCACGATTGATAGCCAAGTAATACACGTTTTTCTATTTTCTCACCGTTGTATATCAAAAAGATTATATCTAGTATCAATTTCATGCACAACGGGGCGATTATAAACTCTTGTGAAGAATAAAATTTTCTGAGAAACAAAAAATAAACACGTTATTATCAATATAACGGATTCCTCATAAATAAACGACTTTATTTCGAAACCCGTTGGATATAGAGAGTTCTAATTAACACCATTCGACTTTTTAGACCGAACTACGTAGGAAAAGATGTCCAGCACAATTCTTAAGGCTCTAAACAAAAAGTCGATGTTGTATTGTTTTATAAAAGATTATCTCCATATTCCGAAGATATTGAAACCAAAGAAACTTTCGTTCGAAATCAGATTGCGGTTATGGGGTTTCTTGGGATGCTAAACACGATTCTGTAATTCATTTTGACCAAAAACTTCCATACACACCGTAAATGGTCGATTGATAGCAAAATAATACGTTTTTCTATTTTCTCACAGTTGTACATTAACAAGATTACGTTTAGTGACAATTTCAAGCGTAATGTGGCGATTATAAACTTTTGTGAAGAATACAATTTTCTGAGAAACAAAAAATAAACATGTCAATATAACGGAATCGTCAAAAATAAACGACTTTATTTCAAAACCCGTTGGATATAGAGAGTTCTCGTTAGCACCGTTCGCCTTTTTTAGACCGAATTACTTAGGAAAAGATATCCAGCACAATTCTTTAGGCTATAAACAAAAAGCCGATGTTGAATTGTTTTATAAAATGTTATCTCCATATTCCGAAGATATTGAAACCAAAGAAACTGTCGTGCGAATTGAGATTTCGGTTGTGGGTGTTTTTTGGGACGATGAACAAGATTCTGTACTTAATTTTCACCAAAAACTTTCATATATAGCGTAAATTCTCGATTGATAGCCAAATAATACACGTTTCTCTATTTTCTCACCGTTGTATATCAAAAAGATTATATCTAATATCAATTTCATAAGCAACGGGGCGATTGTAAACATTTGCGAAGAATAAAATTTTCAGAGAAACAAAGAATAAACATGTTATTGTCAATATAACGGAATCGTTACAAATAAACGACTTTATTTCGAAACCCGTTGGATATAGAGGGTTCTCGTTAGCACCATTTGACTTTTTAGACCGAATTACGTAGGAAAAAATATCTAGCACAATTCTTTAGGGTCTACACAAAATGTCGATATTGAATTGTTTTATAAAAAGTTTATCTCCATATTCCGAAGATATTGAAACCAAAGATACTTTCGTTCGAAATGAGATTTCGGTTCTAGGTGTTTTTTTCGACGATAAACACGATTCTGTACTTAATATTCACCAAAAACGCCTATACATAGTGTAAATTCTCGATTGATAGCCAAATAATACACGTTTTTCTATTTTCTCATCAAAAAGATTATATCTAGTATCAATTTCATGCGCAACGGGGCGATTATAAACTCTTGTGAGGAATAAAATTTTCTGAGGAACAAGAAATATACATGTTATTGTCAATATAACGTAATCGTCATAAATAGACGACTTTATTTCGAAACTCGTTGGATATAGAGTTCTCGTTAGCACCATTCGACTTTTTAGACCGAATTACGTAGGAAAGATATCCAGCACAATTCATTAGGCTCTAAACAAAAAGTCGATATTGAATTGTTTTATAAAAGTTTGCCTCAATATTCCGAAGATATTGATACCAAAGAAACTTTCGTTTGAATTGAGATTTCGGTTCTGAGGGTTTTTTTGGGACGATAAACACGATTCTGTACTTAATTTTCACCAAAAACGTCCATACGTAAATTCTCGATTGATAGCCAAATAACACACGTTTTTCTATTTTCTCACCGTTGTATATCAAGAAGATTATATCTATTATCAATTTAATGCGCAACGTGGCGATTATAAACTTTTGTGAGGAATAAAATTTTTTTGAGAAACAAAAAATAAACATGTTATTGTCTATATAAGGGAGTCGTCAAAAATAAACGACTTCATTTTACTTTACTCATGTGACAGATAAGGACGATTCTCAGTACCATTATCGTCGTGAATTATTACTCCAATACTTCAAATGATAATTCCTGCGAATTCAAATAGCGTCACTTAAATGCGCAGGCGCTATTTGGATGCGCAAGAAAAGTCCTCAAAATTACCCCAACATGACAAATTTTGTACTCAAAGAATATTTCAAGTACCCAAAGTTAAAATGCGTACCCAAAGTATTCGAGGCACTCGCCAGAATGTACAAAAATAAAACCAAATATATATGTATACATACATATATATATAATATAAATATATATATATATATATATATATATATATATATATATATATATATATATATATATATATATATATATATATATATATATATATATATATATATCTAAATTCGTAACAGATTTCTGTTCAGTTTCTTCATTATACTCCAGCACTTATCGTTAGATGTCGTTTCCTAACATATTTTTTCAAAAACGGTGTAGTTAGTTTCACTTTCCCGTCACTCAGCGTCCTTCCATAAACCATGCACCTAGTGTCCAAAGTATTCGTTGACCATTCATTCTACTTACTCGAGAGCATCCTTAGTGTATCCTTTCTGTTCATTTTCTCGATTACTGGGCGTCCTGCCGTGTTGCCAAAGTTTTTATTGTACATAATGGTTATAACGTAATAAATCTAGACAGAAACTATTTTTTTTCGTTTAGATAATATAATTAAGCTGATTATTATTAAGCTGCATATTTGTGTTTTATTATGGCTGACCCACCTTCTGTTGATTAGAGTTAGATGTAAGGAATATGTTTTTTTGCCTACAAGAAATTTACTTCGTCGATCATGGCCTACTGAAAACGGTTATAAAATATGAAAATTTAAAAAACATATGCGTTGTTTAATCGAAAAATTTTATTAAGAAGAATTGTTCAGAATTGCAAACAGCCTATATTCATATTTTTGGGAGAAAATATTCATTTTTAATATTTAATTTATTCAAATAGTTAAGAATCAAACAGTTATTTTTACAAATATACTAATATTACTAGTACCAAGAAATTAACCAAATTTAACAAAAACAACTTAATTAGCTTCCATTAAACCACCATCCAACATAATACACTTATCGAGCCGCTTTTTCACATGTTTATAAACTTTTCTCAGTTCTTGGGGAGTAATTTCTTAGCATGCATAATAATACTGGCGCACGTATAGTTCATCTCTGTTGTTATGAGGATTTTTGTACACTTTTTGTTTTAGTAATCCCCATAAATAAAATTCCAGTGGCGTCAGATCTGGAGTTTCAGGCGGTCAGTATATTTATGGGCTGTTGCATCTTATCCAGTGCAGAGTAAAGTGCTCGTTTAACCAGGTGCGAACTACCCTGGAATTATTAAAGGATAACCCATCTAATTGTAGATATGTCGAGTAATATACATATAATACGAGTAATAGTAATTCATCAAAAATGTCTTGCAAGTGGGTATTTAGATAATTTAAAACATTTCGGAATTCATATTATTTTCAAAAAATATGATCCAATAATAATTTCGTTGAATATTCCGCACAAAACATTAATTTCTGAGAGTATTGTCTTTTACAGTTTATTACGAAATTAGGATTATCTTGTGCCCACCATCTGCAGTTCTATGAGGAAACAATACCATTCGTAATAATTAATAAATGTTGCTTCGTCACTGAAAATTATTTTCTTAAGGAAATTTGTGTCATTTAAATAATTTCCTTGTGCCCATTAGCAAAACTCCAACCTTCTTACAATATCTCTTAGTTCAAGTGTATGTACTTAGGTTTATATGTTTTTAATATGTGACGTTTGAGACATCTCCACACTTTATTTCTGGAAACATTTAATTGCAAACCTAATTTTCGGACACTTACTTTGGGATTAGCATACAATGTTTTACTATCATTTCATTAATCACTGGATCAATCTGTTTATTATTTAAATGAATTGGTCTTGACTTAGAAACACTTCCAGTATTATTAAAAGTGTTATGAATATTTGCAAAAGTTTTAAAACAAATATTTCTGCAACTAAATGAAAGAGAAAATCTGAAATTTGTATCGATTCCATTTGATTCTCGAATCACCCGTGGTATTGGTAAGATTTTTAAAGATATAGGTATGACAGTGGTTCATTCATCGGGAAATAAACTACAACAACTTTTAGGCAATCCAAAAGACAAAATTCAAACAAACGAAAAGACGGGGATTTACGAAATTAGCTGTAAGGACTGTAATCAAAAGTATGTTGGAAAAACTAGACGATCAATTCAAACTAGATTCAAAGAGCATATGGCCCATCTCAAATATGGTAGAACAGATAAGTCTAGTGTTGGCCAACATGCGTTTGAGAAAAACCATAAAATAGATATTAGCACTTTAAGATTAATTGGGAATGTAACAAATACTAGACAGCTGGATGCATTTGAATGCTTGGAAATCACACAGTGTAAAAATAGTATGAATAGTGACAGAGGGCCAATTCCAGGTAGCCCGCCTTATTGGTTAGTGGGTCACGGTTCACCGAACCGTGACAATAGTTTAGGTAATAGGGTGCATTGTTAGCATAAGGTTAGTATTAATCATCTCCAGATGATGCCAACTTGGTTGGTGAAACGCGCGTCGAGTGCAGTGTATAGTGTTTTGGTGTTTCGTGGAAAACTACGTCAGTGTTATCTTCGCATCAAAGGTTCCAACCCATTCCAGGACTACGATGGCTTCACAGTCAACGGAACTGAATCTGTATCATAAGGTTAGTGCTAAGATTAGATTTTAATATGGTCAGATATTTGGTTTCTAAAATCTTGCAAACGTCAATCAGTATTTCCAAATTTTGTTCAAGTTAAAATTCCAAATCCTTCACACATTTCAGATAAAGTTACAATGTTTGCAAAGCAAAAATGGCTGGATTTCGAAATAAAGTATCTGTACAGTAAACGAAGTATGCTTGAATTATAAGCATTAGGACTTTACAAAAAGCTTACCTATAAGTTAAATAATTTAGAACATCAACAATGGTGTGACTTTCAGAGGAATATGTTTTTATCAATCAACAGGAAATTTATTATTAAATATGATTTGGACGAAACAACTACTCAGCGGGCAAATACCCCGACCTGCATTGGATTATACCTTCAAATCATGATAGATCGGTAGCCAATATCATTTGTCAATTCCTAACCAGACACAGACCAGTTTCAAAATTATTAGTTCTCTTCAGTATGCCATAGGTCATGGAACAGACAAATGATAGTGGCCAACCTGCTAGTCATATACTGACTAAGGTAAATTGAGTAGTGGTGAGAGGTATGTGAAACTTCTCGTATGGTCCAATGCTACCATCCGACCAACATCGTAGATGTCTCTATGGCGGATAGCGACTTGAGAAGCAAGTACCGAGAGCGGCGACCTCTAGCCCAGGTGGACTAAACTGCTGTTATTAAATATTATTTGGACGAAACAACTACTCAGGGGGCAAGTACCCCGACCTGCATTGGATTATACCTTCAAATCATGATAGATAATCCAATGCAGGTCGGAGTATTTGCCCGCTGAGTAGTTGTTTCGTCCAAATCATATTTAATAACAGTAGTTTAGTCCACCTGGGCTAGAGGTCGCCGCTCTCGGTACTTGCTTCGCAAGTCGCTATCCGCCACAGAGACATCTACGATGTTGGTCGGATAGTAGCATTGGACCATACGAGAAGTTGCACATACCTCTCACCACTACTCAATTTACCTTAGTCAGTATATGACTAGCAGGTTGGCCACTATCATTTGTCTGTTCCATGACTTATGGCATACTGAAGAGAACGAATAAGTTCGAAACCGGTCTGTGTCTGGTTGGGAATTGAAAATGATATTGGCTACCGATCTATCATGATTTGAAGGTATAATCCAATGCAGGTCGGGGTATTTGCCCGCTGAGTAGTTGATTCGTCCAAATCATATTTAATAACAGCAGTTTAGGCCACCTGGGCTAGAGGTCGCCGCAATCGGTAATTGCTTCGCACGTCGCTATCCGCCACAGAGACATCTACGATGCTTGTCGGATAGTAGCATTGGACCATACGAGAAGTTTCACATACCTCTCACCACTACTCAGGAAATTTATTAAGAAAATGTCGTCATAAAATAAAAAACTCAAAAGATTAATCGGTAGTACGTCAAAAGAAAGTGTTCCTCAAAAAGTTCTCAGCATTGTAGAAAATCGTTCCTACAGTGTTTGAAAAGAAGAAATTGATCTCCTTAACAAGGGATTATATTTTGCTTTACCTGCCTCTGGAGGCATTTTATATGAGATTGTTGCAAGTGTTGAAAGTTCAATTCAATACCTTCCTGATTCCTCTAAAGGATTTAATTATCAGAGAAGCTTGCAGAAATCAAATCTCGACAAATATTGTCACTAATGTAAATAGAAAGTCAAAATCTACAAAAGACAGAAAAATTATCAAACGGTTGCGTGAAAAAGATTGTTTTTATTTAAAAGCTGATAAGGACAATAAGGTTGTTATTTTAGATAAAGAGGACAATTATGAAAAGGTAGACAATCTGATTACTAGTAATGGTCCTTGTAAAAAACTTTCTAGAAATCCATTACCAAAAATGATTACTGAAATAAGAAATATACTTAAATCCTGCAACAACCTTATTACTCCATCTTTAAATAGGAGGTTACATGTATCTAACCTAAGTGTACCTAGATTGTACTGCTTGCCTAAGATACATAAACCAGGAAAGTCTGTACGTCCTATTGCTTCAGCTATATCGGATATCCGATTTACCACCTATCAAAATGATAAATGGAGTTCAAAAATTTACTTACCGTACAACCTAGTTTCTCTGTAATTAATTCAAATGATTTCATTAATAAGGGAAAAATGTTCATTTGCAAGAAGGTGAAATTTTGATCTCCTTTGTCATTTGTTCACTGTTTGCAAGTGTTCCAATACCACAGACCTTGGACTACCTTAAGGATTTAGTCCAATTAAACAATCTCAGTCAAGATGTAGTAAAAGAATATCTTCAACTCACTAAACTTTGCATGAAACAAAATTGCTTTCGATTCAATGACAATTTCTTCGAACGAAATGAAGAAACAGCAATGGGTAACTCTTTGTCACCATTCATTGCCAGTCTCTTCATGAACAGATTTGAGACAGAAGCAAAAGAAGAATTCGAGTACTTCCCCAGGGTCTGGCTTAGGTATGTGGATGATATTTTTGCAGTGTTTGATACAAAAATCGCTGATATTGACAACTTTGTTTCTAAATTAAACAGTCGTTTCGCGTCAGTTAAATTCACATATGAAATTGAAAACTCTGGACAACTACCATTTTTAGATATAATAATAATTAGAAAGAGTGATAATAAGTTAGAATTTGACATATACAGAAAAGATACCAGTCCTCTAAGATATATCCCTAGACTCTCACCATTGTGCTCAACACAAAATGGCTAGTTTTAATTTTCTAGTCCATCGTCTATTAAGCTTCCCCCTCAATAAGGAGAGGTTTAAAAAGGAAAAGACATTAAGGATATAGCTGCGAGTAATGGATATTCTGTAAATTTAATTGATAAAATAATTAGGAAACGAAAATTTAAAGTCACTTCAAAAATCCTCGCCCTTTCAAAATGAAAGAGAAAATCCGAAATTTGTATCGATTCCATTTGATTCTTGAATCACCCGTGGTATTGGTAGGATTTTTAAAGATATAGGTATGGCAGTGGTTCATTCAACGGGAAATAAACTACAACAACTTTTAGGCAATCCAAAAGACAAAATTTAATCAAACGAAAAGTCGGGGATTTATGAAATTAGCTGTAAGGACTGTAATCAAAAGTATGTTGGACAAACTAGACGATCAATTCAAACTAGATTCAAAGAGCATATGGCCCATCTCAAATATGGTAGATGGGATAAGTCTATGTTGCCCAACATACGTTTGAGAAAAACCATAAAATAGATATTAGCAATTTAAGATTAATTAGGATTGTAACAAATACTAGACAGCTGGATGCATTTGAAAGCATGGAAATCACAAGTGTAAAAATATTATGAATAGTGACGGAGGGTCAGTTCCAGGTAGCCTGCTTTATTGGTTAGTGGGTCACGGTTCACCGAACCGTGACAATATTTTAGGTATAAATAGGGTAAATTGTTAGCATAAGGTTAGTTTTAATCATCTCCAGATGATGGCAACTTGGTTGGTGAAACGCACGTCGAGTGCAGTGTATAGTATTTGGGTGTTTTGTGGAAAACTACGTTAGTGTTATCTTCGCATCAAAGGTTTCAACCCATTCCAGAAATATTTCTACTTTGATGCCTTCTATTAAACTCCTTGGCTGCTTTCCTGTTTGAATGAGTATTCTCACCAACTAAACGAATTATTTCTATATTTTCTGCCACTGTCAAATTCATTTTAAGTGAACAATTTGTGAAAGCACAAAGGGTAAATATACAGGGTATTTTGACATTATCAAGTAAACTAATAATAAACAAATTTTGTTTTTCATAACACTCCAAGACAGAAAAAAATTGATTTTACCTACCTAGTTATTCAGTCAGTAAATATTTACAGATAATAATTATTATAATAAATGTATAAAACTTGAATAATGGAAGCTAATTAAACTGTTTCTGTTAAATTTTGTTAATTTTTTGATACTAGTAATATTAGTGTATTTAAAAAAATGACATTGATATTTTAACTACTTGAATAAATTAAATATTAAAAATGAATACTTTTTCCCAAAAATTTGTGAGTTGTTTGCAATTCTGAACATTTTTTAATAAAGAAATTTTCAATTAAACAAAGCCTACTATGTCTTTAAATTTTCATATTTTTAACCGTTCTCGGTAGGCCATGATCGACGAAGAAACTGCTATAAGTAATTCAGACTTCCACTGTTGTCATATGTAACAGCGATTGAACGCAGAAAAATGCAAATAGCGGACGCCGACAAATCGACTGCCTAAACGCAGAATATATGGCTCAGTATACGCTAAGCGCACGCTACGCCTCTGTTGGCAGACTATTTGTACTAATAATATACGAAAATGTACGGAAACAGTACGTTTGGCCATTCCCTGGGCGTCCCACCTAATTTTCAGATAATAACATTATCGGATGACTAGAGCCCTCTGATGAAATTTCTACGGAGATGCATCTGTTTAAGGTGGACGCTTGGGGGATAGTAATTTGTCAATGTACGGACGCTCGGAAGATAATGGGATGTTATATATATATATATATATATATATATATATATATATATATATAAAAAAAATATACACATCCATGCTACGTCAAACCGTCCGTGTAATTTTTTACCTTAAATCGTCCATTTGATATACTTTCGAATATACGATAATTTATTTCCCAACGTTAAGCGGCTCTTATGTTGTTGCAACGTCAAACCGTCCAATTTATGTTGAAACAACGTTATTCCATCCCAAATTATATACATGTAGATCTATACGTTCGTTAAACTATCCTGCGATGTTGCCGCAATTAATTTGTATGTTTCCTTAATATTGATCTAATATTGTGAATTTATGAACGTCTTCTTTTATTTGCATCGGGATTAAAAAAATATAGTTGATAACTGTGTGAGGGATCAAGATTTTCGGAAAATAATCAGCAGAAAAGCTGCAATTGTGGAGTATGGGTTTTATTCAAAATGTTTGATTTTCCCAGGACATTAACTATTTATATTTTTTAAATGAGACCAACATGTTTTCTTCATGGAATTACAAAGAGGGCTGTGTTTTTAGAAAATACCACACCTTGGTATCGATTTTCTTTTGTTTTGAGAGATAATAGTTAATAAGTTTAAAAATGGTGATTTGCTTATTTTGCAAACTGTATTATTTCTGACTTACATCAGGGATAGTGTTATATATTAGTAACCAAATTTCTGTCAAAATAACTTAAAATTTTCATTTGTCTCCAATTTTTGCAGGCCGTCAGATGAACAAATGAATTTAAATATATTAAGTTTAGTTTCTTTAAATAAACAAACATAAGAAAAGAAACCGTCATTTGCTGACGGCCTGCAAAAATTAAAGAAATTTGTGATTATTTTAACAAAAATTTAATTGTTGATTCCTTAAATATATAACACATTATCCCGTATGTCATCAGTTTTAGAGATATTGCACTTTGCAAAATAAAGTCGACATTTTTTAAATTTAATATATCAATAAAAATCGATGTCGAGTGCATAGTATTGTTGAAAAGCACTAGTGGTCCTCTTTCTAATCTCACGAAGAAAATATTTAAAAAATATAAGTGGCTAATGTCCTGGATAAATGAATCACTCCGTAAAAAACCGTTCTCCTCATTAATAATTCTCTCCTTATACGAATTTTGTGAAATCTCAATAAATATGGTTTCAATTGGGTGCTCACCCAATTAGGAAAAACTTTACGTTAAAATAATTTTGAAAAAAATATCTAAATTATTTGTTTACGTACATAGTTCAACGGGAGATAGAGGACATCGAGCTGATTTTAAAACACCTGCATATGTAAGCCCTTGAGCCCTTCATTACTGATATACAGGGGATTTTCTAATTTTTGACAAATTTTTGAGACCATATTTTTTTTTAATTATTTTATCCAATTAGTTAAAATCTGTCATGTGCTATTCAGTTCTACACATAGCCAAATCGTGTTTTTAAAAAATATAGGATTGGACTGGGTAAAACTTTTTTTTAAGTCATAAAAATCGCCTGGTACAAACAATTTTTTTTATGGATACGAAAACTACATGAGTCAATAATAAACAATTTGTAAAACATTTCTGGGCACTACTGCATTGTTCTTATAAAAACTAACAAAATATTGTACCAAAATGTTAAACAAAATCGAAGAATAAATTTGTGTTTTTACTTACTAAATCTATTACTTAGACTAACAAAAAGTATAGATTTAAATCAATACAATGATTAATAAAGTACATTTATATAACTATGTAATTTTTTAGAATACGGGCCCGTATTTTAATAAAGTATATTTTCAAATTTCTTTAATGAATGTACATTTTAATTTTTCATATTTTGTAATTTAAAGACAATACTAAATAATCAGAATTTAAAATTAATTACCTGAAATTAATTGTTTGACATTGTACATTATCTTGCTAAAACGAATTGAAAAATTTCGCTGGTTTTTTATTTTAAACAACTTTTAAAACTCAGATTTATTTAATACGGATAACATTTTAAAATATTGAATTCCACTAAATACAAACAGAAAAACAATAATTATAATTGATGACAAAGAGAACACAACTACACAACAAGATATTTTAACACTAAATCACAAGTGAATAATATCTTATGATAAAAATAAAAAAGAAAGCAGGAATTTTTTAGTAGCATAATAAGGAAATAATGTTTGAAATATTAAAATAAAATGCAATGCCGTTTATTTAATAATGCTTTTAAATGGCAAATAATGAAAAATTTAAATATAAAAAGCTGTTTATTACTGTTGATTAGTTGAAGCTGAACATCAATAATTAAAACAGGTTTGACACTGGAAACAGGATTTTCCAAAAATAACAACGGAAAAAAAACATTTGAAAAATATCAGGTCAAAAATATCATTTGCTAAAACATTTAAATAATGGAAACAGTTAAATAGTATCAAATCATTTATACAGAGAAAAAGTTTCTAAATAGTCAGACCATCCAAAGGCTATTTTTTCTTATTTTTAAGGGGTAGAAATTTTTGAGATAAAACATTTAAAGGGGTAGTTTGATCTACCCCCTTAAAATGGCGTGAGGTAAGTGGTAAGTAGATATAAAATGTATATTTTCAGAAATAAAATGTATCTAAAATTTCAAGATTCTATATCACTAAGCAATCAAAAGTTATTAAATTATAATAGCATTTCACCGCTCCCTTTAAATACGCTCATTTTATTTAATTAATTAAATCACTACTTAAATAAACCTACTTTTAGCATTTAGTTAAGATAAAATATTTAAATGATACGAGTTATTTCAAAATTATTTAAATAAAATTAATTTAGTTGGAAAAAGCAGTTTAAGTAACGAGAAATACTTATTATTTTAATAATAACTCGTCTCTGACTCTACATGGTTAATATCTTTATAAAAAGTGTCTAGTCAGTGTACTTTCGCTCGAAAACCACAAGCACAATTTTTGCATTGGACGATTTTTTTTCCACCAAGTCAAATGGTAATAAAATACCAGACATCTATTAGTCAATTTTCCATTCCAAGACTGTCAATAACATAAGGAATGAGAGAAAGATGGATGTTAATGGGCATTTAGAAAAGATTTTAATTTATTATTTAAAAAATAAATTAATGAAATAATACTTGCGGTCCAACAGTGATAAAAAATTTTACCACGACTTGAACAAAGTTTCTCCATAACACTTCAAAACTTCTTTAACAAGTATTAGAACGTTAGACGATCCTCCACATGTTTTCATAATTCAAGTTGCCAAGTCTCCGGATGGTTTAGTGTCGACAAAAGCTATGTTGGAACATACAGTGTATATACAATTTGCGATGCTAGCGCTCCAAGTGGATATACTTGATACTACCGTTATATACAAATCATATGAACCTTACTTTAAACTATCCACCTCAAATTCAGTAAATGAAATATAGAACGCTTAACAACGTCAATACGCGTGAAAACGTTAAACCGTCCGATTATCGGAAGGTTTAAGGTCTTCGGATAGTTTACCGTCGGTAAATTAATATACGCTGGACGGTTTAACGTAGCATAGACAAACGTATATATATATATATATATATATATATATATATATATATATATATATATATATATATATATATATATATATATATATATATATATATATATATATATATATAAATCAAAATCTCGAGGTCGAAATAAATCACGATTACCCAATATGTCTTGAATTTATGAAATTTACTCTTGATGAAATTGGAAATATTTGATGAAAGTTACATTAAACTATTATTTCAAGCCCACAGTCACAGCTCATTATTTTTGACTATATGAAAGTATTCACACATTTCAAAATCATGTAAATAGGTATCAGAAAATTATTTAAATACTTTGAAAGTATTCAATCACCCCAAAAATATTTAAATGCTTTCAAAATATTTCAATTTTATCATTTTGTCATATTACTTAAATACTTTTATCTTTTGAAATATATTTAATATTTAATTACTTCAAATTTTCGAAAGTATTTATTATTTATTTAAAGTATTTGACCAGCTCTGCTGCCAGGTATAAAAAATGAGACAGAACAGCTACTCCTATGATTTGTGCTTGCTGCCCGTCTACAGATTTACCACTGCCCTTCCTCTTAATATGCTTAATTTTAGTCAAAAAAAACTTAGTAGGACGATATGTCTTTAAAATTTACCTATAACTAAATACTAAAAATTGAGAAGAAGCAGAAATTTCAGTTTTAACCGGGGCGCACAATCTGCTTCCAAACTGTATAACATGTTCTGTATTTATTTTTTTATAATTAGGCGTATAGTTGAATAATTTACACTAGGAGCTGAGATCACAATCACACACTCACTTTCAACCATAGTTAGAATAATTATTTTAATTTGAAAACGTATGTGTGCTAATTTGACGTCTAAACCGGAAGTAAGAAGTGAGTACCATAAAACGAATTACTCTTAATTAATCGCCTTACCAAAATATGCTTTTGTGAAAATGTTGGTCCTTCGATCATATTTGCTTTAGTAAATACTTAAAATTACCGGTGTATAATTATAATAATTGATCACTAATTATTATTCTTAAAAATAATTTATCCTTATATGAATCTATCTAGAAGCTGCATATTACGGGTTATTTTAATCAGACGACGCAAGTTTTTTCTTGTTGAGCGCTGAAGGATAATTTCAAATTCGTCAATTCATTATATTTTCTCTAATTTCTTATTTGGGCTGAAAGTCCAATAAACAAATTTACAAAATCAGGCAGAAAGTTACCTTTAGCTCCTTGAACGATGATTGCATCTCCCTGGATAAGGACTAGTGGTCCAGTCCATTCTTTATATTCAAACTTGGTCGTCCCTTCGAAAGTTAGTGTAGATCCCCGTTGTAAGGTTAAGGTCAGAGTTTCTCCGGCAGGCACTGTGAGTCCATTTATAACTATATTGGTACAACTAGATAGAGCGTCATTTACTTCTGAATAAGACGTGACTGTACAACCAGCCCGTGGTTGAGTACTATTTAATGTTAAAGCGGAAACCAAGAGAAAAAATTTTGCTGAAGTTAATACGAAACCTAACATTTTTACTTTGTTATTTTGAATGAAAAAAATATATAATCTTACCCACTTGTACTATTATATCGGGGCATTTTTAACTCAAGTAGCCATATTTACGTCAAGTAATATTATCGATAACATCTTTAAAAGATAAAAGTTATAAAAGATCTATTTTCAGGACACAGTACCATTTTTTTGCGTAATTTGTTGATTACAATAAAGGTGTTGATTTACATGTCATCATTTAATATTTGACCATTTACAACCTACAACCAGATTAACCCAGATATGTATCTCTAAAAATAGCTGCTATCCATTTGTAAATTTTGTATTGCCTACGGCGACATCTACATTAGTTTGCATCAACTAACATGCATCATATTATATTTTGCACTAGTAAATATTTGCAATTTCTCAATTCTAATTCAAAAGGATAAAATAGTTTGAAGAGAGCTCGCCTAAGGATATCTTCAGAATACAGTATTGTAATAAAATTCAGTTTGGACCAAGCGATTTATTAAGGAAACACTCGAAAATGCCAATCGATTTGTTCAAGAGGCACTTTTATTACAATCACAGTTATTATTTATTATTTTAATGAATTAAGAAATTGTGAAGGACGTACCAATATATCTGGACTTACAAGGCAAAATGTTAACAAAAACACTACAAAGTAAAAACCTGGAAACGCGTTTAGTAAAACTAAATCTTCGACATGAACACCTTCTGGAGTTAATATAAAAAATGTATTTTATTTCTGCCAAAATCATTGCATTTATATATTGACAGGAGAAACTCAAATACATAATAAAAAAATGGTTTTAGCATCAACAGACTCAAAAAGCAAAACATATTATGTAAATAAATACCAAAATGTGGGTGTTGGTGATGTTCTCTTGATTAAATCAGACTTAATCGCCTTACATGCAGTTGTGTTAAAGATCTTAATTTTTATCAGCACTCAAAACCACTTGTAATCGATAATATTCATGATGTTATCACAATTATTTCATTATATAAGTATTTATATTTGTTACGAAATTTACAGGGCGTAAACGATATGAGTTCCAAAAATTTAATTGGTGTGTTTATCAAAGCAAATTAAAAATCCTAATAACTCTTCTGTCTATAAGTTTAGTAATAATGATATTTCAGTCGAAAATAATATTAAATCTTGCACAATTTGGCAACAGTGCACAAAATTCCATGCGATCGCTCACCTAAACTGATTTTTCTGTATCTTAGGGCCGGTTTATCAATGCTTGGTTAAAAGTGTTAAATTGGTATCTGGCAGATAAGGATATACGGTAGATAAAGTGGTAGTTAAATTTGGAATCGCTTATCAACCATACTAATATGTGTTAGTTTTTTTTAGTTTATATAATTTGTTCTGCACTAGAGTACTAATTGACTGCCTTATCCTTTGTGTATGTACTATGATATTTGACATTGAAAGTAACATTAATTTGTGTACTGAAAATTAAATTGTTTCATAGAAACCATGGAAAGTGAGAAGAAAAAACGAGGTGAGTGATTTAGTAATACAGAGAGGTAAAATTTAGTGCTTTTACCTACCAATAAATATAAACATATTTAAGAATATAAAAAAATCCGACGACGTAACTTAGCGACAGAAAGAAGAAATATGAAAAAAAAATAGGACAGACAATAATTTTTTTAACATTACAGCCGCTTATACATTTATTTACACATAAGCGTATTTATTTTTACATGTATCTATAAATTATGAAACATTATTAGTTGGAATATTAAAAATCAAGTTCATGTGAGCTTAACCTAGAAATATATAAATAAAACTCTGTTTTTGTAGACAAAATCTTACATAATAGTAATACCTTAGTACATGTCTCCTCTCCCACTCGATTAATTTAATAATTTCTCATATTATCATCAAATACAATAACACAATATAATTAAATACATCCATTTTCATAACATTCTGTCTGAAAAAATAAAACAGAATAAGATTATCTATTATTTGCCTATTGCGCTTGCGTGTTATTCACTACTTGGAAGTAAGTTATTTTATCCAGCACGTTGTCTACAATTTTACCTTAATCAAACATTAATTAATCAGTTTAACCTCTAGATAATCACTGTCTGTCAGATAAGACTTAACATCGATAAAACCGGCCATTAGACAATAATTAGACATACTTTACAAGTAAACGTGTACCGTGCAACGTTGCCATGCCAACTTTGTTAGGACTTATTGAATTCATACTATTAATTTTATTATTTGTAATTAATTATGTTCCCGTTTCATGCATGGGAAGTTTCTAAACCAATTTTTAATAAGAAAAATACGGTATTATCACTGTAGTACTTACGAACTTTTAGATTTTTTCTTGTCAAAAGAGAATTTAAGAAAAACTGCATACAAATTTTTAATTCCATTTAATTAGAATATTCCTCAAAATATGGGCACACATACCGTTTACACCCTGTAATAGCGATAAACGATTATTTCGAGTGTTTATTAATAGTGTGATACCATAATAAATATTATTACTATTTGTTTTTGACTATTTATTTTAATATTTTTCTGAAGAGGAACAGTCACTGATAATTCTGAATGAGATACGAAAAATAATATATAAGGAAAAATAAAGTTAATTTCAACAAGCACTGCGTTTTAATTTTGTATTTTCTAGTAGGTTGCAAAATTTAAATATTCGAATCTTGTTTAAATTTTTTAAAATGGAATCGTCACTTCTTTCGATATGTTTCGTCACATTGATCTGTTCAATCGACTTGGCTACATCGAAGGATGCAGCAGTTGAAACCGTGTCTAAACACGGTTATTTATCCGTTGATGGACCAAACTTGGTGAATCAGTTCGGTGAAAAAGTGCAATTAAAGGGAATGGCTTTATATTGGAGTATCTGGAAGCCGCAATACTGGAATGCAGAAACTGTTGCTGCAATACATGATACGTGCCATTCCAATGTGGTTCGAGCATCGATGGGTGTCGATACGTTTGATGGCGGATATTTAACTGATCCCGATGGACAAACGCAGCTAGTGGAGACAGTAATTGAAGCGGCGATCGAGAACGATATATATGTAATTGTGGACTGGCACGAGGAACACGCGGAAGATCATTTGGAAGAGGCAAAAGCATTTTTCGCCGCAATTTCGAAAAAATACGGCGGTTACCCACATATTATGTACGAAACATTCAATGAGCCTCTCGATGTCTCATGGTCTGAGGATCTGAAACCCTATCACGAAGAAATCATCAAAACCATTCGTGTCAATGATCCAAATAACGTTATCATCGTTGGTACACCCACCTGGTCGCAAAGGGTAGATTTGGCAGCGGAAGATCCAATCACTGATCAAAAAAACATTATGTACACATTACACTTTTACGCCGGCAGCCACAGACAATGGCTTCGTGACCTAGCACAAGGTGCAATAGATAAGGGACTTCCTATTTTTATAACGGAATATGGCACTGATAATGTAGATCCAAATGCTGTTGTTGACGAAGCCGAATCCAGATTATGGTGGGATTGGCTGGACGAAAACAATTTATCATACGCCAACTGGGCAATATGCGACGTAGATGAGGCATCCGCCGCATTAATAGCAGATACACCCACCGATCAAGTCTGCCAGGATGATTATTTGACTTTATCCGGACAGCTTGTCGTTAATCAGAACAAATCATAAAATAACATAACATGCTTTTCAGTTCATTTGCATCTCACAATTTTCTATTTGTACAAATTATTATTACGTATTATATTAATCATGCGAATAAAACTATAATATTTCTTGTGCTGTTTCTTTATCAAATTACCTAATATTTAAAACTTTTCAACCAAAAATATGTAACTCGTTAATCCGATTGATTATAATTTATTGTATCAGTGATTATTAAAATCGACAAACCTAGTATAAGATTTAACTACAATTTTATCATATGAAATTATGTCATGTCAGATGTCTGAACATTGAAAAGAGGTTTAAATTTAGCATTATATCAGATATAAATAAATAAATTCTTAATAAGCAAGCCATCTCATTAATTATTTAATAAAATCGCCAGAATATGTAAAGAAATTAACAAAAAATTATTGCCCAAAATAGAAATGATTCTATCTTTGAAGATTAAAAATATTATAGTGGACAAGTGGATATTTACAATAATAATTTATTTATAAAAAAAATCATTTTAAACATTTATAGAAAATTGGATATGTCTTTCATACCTAAATGTGTCATAATATCTACTTGAACATATCAAAATTACCTGAATATGTCATAATAACCTGGACTTGGCTTAATTAAATTATTTTGATTAACACAAAAACTGTCTGGAACACAGGATATTTTTTAAATATCTATTTCAAACAAGTATAATCATAATAATATACTTCAAGTGATTAGTTATGTTTTTTTAATTCTTTATTTCTTACAAAGATTAAATTGTACGAATATAATAATAAATAATTATTATTATTATCATTATATTATTATTATAAGCAGTTCAGAGGTCATTGCACAAATCATAAATTTAAAAATGAAATCTTCGCTAGTCGTGTAAAATGGATAATTTTGAAAAACAACTTTTAACGTAAGAAATTAAAACATAAAATTATGATAAATCGAGAGCGGGAATATGAGTGCAAATTACTGTGATTGTGGTTTTATGTTTTTGCGTTATTTAGAATTACACAGTAATTTTCATCTACATTCTTTCTCTATAAATGGCCCAAACAGTTGAATTTATACATACCGTGCTCTCAATTCAAAACATTACATAGGGAAGCGATCGATCAAATTTATGCAGTCCTCTAGATACAAAATGTGACTTGCTGTCGAGAATGTGTCACAGCGGCCAGCTGGGCCACATTTTCGGAAACTGCGGACTTACGAGACTGGCAATTCATGAATTGGCGGAGACAATATTCTCTCTATTCGGAAAATTCAGGCTATCAAGGCGATTATCTAATCGGATAGTCTGCAGTTTCCTAGCGGAATTTCATTAAAAAACGAAGTGTCTGAGGTTGAGAATCAATGGAAACAGCATTGTGAATTTATTCTGAAATAATTACGCACTGCACCTTTTTGCCCAGCTATAAAACAGTATTTAAGTATCCGTAATTCTTTTGCAAAAACCTCAACGTCTCTTCTGTCGGGATTACATACGGCCTTTAAATATTCAAGAATTCGTACTAAAAAAAAAGGGAAAACAAATTTCAGTACAGCCATCAACGGAAAAAGAGCTACAGAAAATCTAGTAGTTCCATCAAATGCATTATAGCTCCCTCAATACATGTGTATTAAAGAAATATTGGTCTGGGTGGAAATAAATCAAAAAAGTAATACAGTACAGAAAACCATAGTGTTGAGTGAACAATTGTTTCTTTAGTATACCTTTAGTATACTTAAAACATTTAAATGCTTAAAAAACAGTGTTGTAATATGATTGCAACTAAAAATAAAGTCTAATTATAGGGCACGGTAGCCGAGGCTATTTTGTCGGAACCGAAGGTTGATAGTTCGATTCCATCCTGGAGTACGTTAGAAATTTCATTTGTTATTTGATTCGGATTAAAATGCGAGAGAACTATCGATGCCTTAGATGTGGGTCGGACTTCACAATAAACTGTAGGGCCTCATCTCTCTCACCCACACAAAATCCTAGAATTTTCTGGGGGCTATTTCGGTGACTTGAGAGGGGGTTAAGAAAATATTTCAAGAAGGAAATATGTCAAAAAACATTTCAATTCTCATTTTTTTATCGTTTTTGTTTATTTTGTTTAGAACTACAGATAATAGGTAAGAGTTAAATAATGTTCAATAAATTGTATTTTTTCTTCCAATAACATAAAAATGAAATTCGGCTAGGAAACTGCAGACTATCCGTACTGATAAAAAATTATTAGGCAATTTTACTGACGTACTGTCACTGAGCCACTAATTAAGTTTTATAGATATTTTATCTAAGTAAATGGTAAGTCAGATCAAAACGATGTTTTTATTAGCCACAATTTTAACAAAATAAGAAAAAACTCGGGTGAAACGTCAACTATTGATCTTCCTGCTGAACGTAATATTTGTTTCTTATAAACTAAACATTTTAGATTAAGTCTATATAAGAAATTTATACTTGTTTTTTTATTTAGAATTTATTTATTTGTACCCTAATTCCAAGCTTTTTTTTAACACGCTTTTATTAGCTTCACGTGTATGTTTGTTTGTTTATAACCGACTCTTTGGACTCGATTTTGACCCACTTTAAACGGACAGATTTAATTGAAACTTTGTACACTTACGAAGAACCGGTAACAATACAATAATTTGATAATTTTATATCATTATCCTGATCAGGATTGCCAGAATTAAATAATTCATTTCCTCACGTATCCTCTGCGTGAGAGCAAGTGGCTTATTACTGTTAGTACATTCCGTGATTCTCAGTTCGTTCGTTGGCCGAGCGGGCTAAGGCGCAAGTCTTAGTCGACGCGAAACGACGGACTCCTCGGGCGTGAGTTCAAATCCCGTCTATGAAAAAAAAAATATATTTTTTTCAGAAGTATCTTGCCACAGGTACACTCTCCAACAAGAAATTTGGAAATAATCAAATACTTGGCACATGTATAAACATGTGCTTACTCACCTAAATTTTCTCGGAGTGCAGTGTAGCTTCTTGCTTACGGCAGCTTTTTGTCGGTAAGAGCAGTCGGGAGTAAGGAGGGTTAAAATTGAAACAAAAACATGGTAGCAACTAAGGGCGCCACGTAACTTAAAAAAAAATGATTGTTTCTTAGTCTTGCAAAACTTACGGAATACAAAACTTTGTTCCAATTCGGTGTTAAAGAATTATATAACACTATACATGTGTAAAGGAAGGTTAGGTTGATTAAACATGAACGAGCAAAATAAAAAAATTTGATAAAACAAAATTTCGTGTAATCTGTTCACCAATCTTTCTAATTGACACTGATTTTTTTTTCATAAATAAAAGGTACAAAAAAAAATATTTGGTTCTTTGATTATTAACTAATTATGCTTTAGGCATCCCCCATAGTACTATGCGTTAGCTCTTCAGCTCACATAAGCAGTTGGTAATATAATATAATAAGTATATAACATGCGCTCTGGCAGAGCAATTAAAAATGTCCAAGTAAATAAAAAAAATTAATAATAAATTAAAGATCTGGCCTTTCACTTTCGAGGATTCTCCCTCTCTCTCTAAATTCGGGTTAGCAATGGCAGTAACGTTAGTCAGTCCTC
This sequence comes from Rhamnusium bicolor, assembly GCA_029963845.1. NCBI lineage: Eukaryota > Metazoa > Arthropoda > Insecta > Coleoptera > Cerambycidae > Rhamnusium > Rhamnusium bicolor. The sequence continues at coordinate 95,872 of JANEYF010000344.1, read as the reverse complement.
TCCTTTGTTCAGCCAGTGTATACCATTTCATAAAAAAAAAAATATCCCCTTATGGAAGGGTGAAATCCTAATCAGCTTATTCGTCAAAAAGCACAGTAATCTAGAACAGAAACCTAGTATGGTAACCTAGCACTGTAACCAAGCACTGTAACCTAGCACCCTAAAATTAAAGCAGAAATTATCATCTGAATTTAGTCCCAAAAAAACATTAAACTCACCTTCTTCTGAAGGGTTGCTACAAAAGAAACAATTGTGGGAACAAAAAAAACACCCACGTAGGAGATTAAATCTCAGGTACTCAATTGTGTGACTACAATAAAAAAAAACGTTCATTATAAATAATTATCTAGTAAATGAATTACTTACGAAAAAAACTTTGGTAACACTTTCTGGATTTCCAAAAAAAAAAATTTTGATACCATCCAACTTCCAGAGTTGCAGCAAATCGAGACACAATAACTCGAACGAGGAAAGTGTAGCTATGAATTTCTATGAAGAGCCAAATAAATGAAAAATGTGTATCACACCTGAACCCACAGCTAATCACTAGTCATCTGCCTTCAACATGTCTACCCGGAAGGTATATCAAAAAAAGTCCTTCCTGAGAGGACATTATTTAGTACTCTCAGTGTAGTTTTGTTGGTACCAATGGATTTTTATAAAACCTATACTAATGTCACTCGAAAGCTACACAACCATGTAAAGAAAAGATCCTTAATAATAATCAAATATAAGTATCCGCCAAGAAATACTTTTCGAAGAAGTTCTGAAGGAACTAGCCACGTACCAACATTTACGGGTAAGTAATTAATGTACTACTTAATAATACAAGTCCTAAAACAAGTAGTGTCCTTTATAACCTTTATTTATTTTCAGGATATTTTCTCAATGAATTCCACAGAACTTAATGTTGCAAGTAGGAATGTTTCAAAATAGATAGAGGAAAGTGTTGAGAAAACTTTTAGAACGTGGTGGACAGCTCATATAACCACTCATTTAGGAAAATCACTGTTTACTGTTTGGATCTCAAGATGACCAAATCGTGATTAGGAGTCGATATTATTTAAATATATTATTATACCAGTTTACAAAGTAGGTGTTATAATGTTTTCTTTGCATGTTGTTTATGTTAATTAGATATTGGCAGTGTTTAGTGATAATAAAAAAAATAAAAAAACTGTTTTCTTCCATTAAAAAGTTCCCATTTCGTATTAAAATTTAACGGCAACCAACAATACACTTAAGGTGTTTTGTGAGTTGTATTTAACATTTAATCAATGTGATTGATTCATTCTTTAAAACAAACAAAAATATAACCTTAAAAAAAATTAAACCATAAATTTAAACAGTAGCATTTTGAATGCTACAATCTGTTGGATCGTAATATTATTATAATATCAGCATCAATAAGCAATATAAATATAGTTTAAAAAACTGAAAAACCCGCTTTCATAGCACATCAGACTAAAAAGTGAAAAATAAATATAGTTTAAAAAAACTAAAAAACACGCTTTTAAAGCACATCAAACTAAAAAGTGAAAAATAATTATTAATATAAACTGAAAACAATAATGAACGAAAAATACTAGTATTATTGTGAAAAAAGCATGGGGCGCTTTGTGCCATATTTTTCGTATATCGAGCAACCCACGCTTTTTTCACAATACTAGTATTTTTCGTTCATTATTGTTTTCATTTTATATTAATAATTATTTTTCACTTTTTTAGTTTGATGTACTTTAAAAGCGTGTTTTTTAGTTTTTTTTAAACTATATTTATTTGTTCTCGGCATCCTCTGGACCAACAGAGCTACAAATCGAATCAGATCTAAGTTAGACGTAGACAAATTTCAAAAAAAAACATAACGTTGAGATATCGCGCCCACAAAATTTTGATCAGATATACACACACACACACACACACACACTGACACACATATAGATGAAAATAGTCGCAAACGATTATGATACTCAATGTGAAAATGTATCAAAACTTCGATTTTCTTTTATTTTCGGGATGATTACATCTAACTCTTCGAGTGGAAAGTTAATATACTACCGTAAAGAGAATAAAATGTGCTTTCCGGAAATGGTAAGCAAAAACTAAGTTGCCATTTGAAAAAATTAAGTTCGTTGCCATAGCAACAATACCGTGCAACATGAAACAAAAACAAAACCATCAAAACGTGAGCGATAAATTCTTAGATAAATCAAAATGAGATAAGAAATAGTATAAATTAGAAAAAAAAATTGAATAAATTTATCACAATAATAGCTAGATTTTATCGTAAACGTCTCGACGACAAAATATAAACAGTCTAGTGCCAACTGTATATATAAGTTAACCGTTTGAATGTTTTTAAAACCGTTTCAAATGAATTCTTTATTTTTTTTCATTTGTTTGCTTCTGTTGGGCTGTTCAATAAATTCCGTTTTTTCGAAGGATGCGATAACAGAGACCGTCAGCAAACATGGTTATTTGTCCGTCAGTGGTGTCAACTTAATGAATCAGCATGGTGAGAGGGTGCAATTGAAAGGTATGTCTTTGGCTTGGAGTATTTGGTGGCCACAATATTTTAGTGCAGATACAGTCGAAAATGTCCATACTCTGTGTCATGGTAATATAATTCGAGCACCAATGGCGGTCGACACCAAAGATGGTGGATATATCAAAGATCCTGAAGGTCAGATGAAGCTAGTAGAGACAGTAATTGAAGCAGCAATTAAAAACGACATATATGTGATTGTCAACTGGCAAGAGGTAGCAACACCCAGATATTTAGCAGAGGCAAAAGTATTTTTTTGGCCAAATTTCTAAAAAGTACGGCAGCTATCCGAACATCATCTACGAAACGTTTAACGAGCCCGTTGACGCCTCATGGACTGGCCTATTAAAACCATATCATCAAGAATTGATCAAAACTATTCGTGCCAATGATCCAAATAATCTGATCATTCTTGGTACGCCCAACTATTCGCAAAAGGTAGATGACGCAGCAGCCGATCCGATTACTGGTGAAAAGAACATTATGTATTCGTTGCACTTCTACTCTGGCACCCACAAACAATGGCTTCGAGATACCACGGAAGCCGCGTTAAGTAAAGGCCTCCCTATTTTTGTATCAGAATACGGAGTTGTAAATGCGGACGCAAGTGGACCAGTGGACATGGTTGAAACCCAATTATGGTGGGATTTGATGGATCGACATGGTTTGTCCAATGTGGAATGGGCTATTTATGACAAGGACGAAGGCGCATCCGCGCTGAAGCCTGGAACAACTGCGAAGCAAGCTTGCCAGGAGCAATATTTAACCGAATCCGGACGGGTGGCTGTTGAACAGATCAAAAAATAAAGGATCCTCAGTTCAGTTTTTAATTTTATTTTTATTTGTTGCATACAAAGAACATGACATGAAATAAATCAAATAAATTTTACTGATTTAATTAACTCTCCCTTTTCGTCTCATGTAATACATTTAGATCATATTTTATTATCATTCATATTAACTTAGTTATCCACAAGTCTGCAAGAATCAAAATGATTTTTAGGTTTTGTAAACTTTTTACTTTGGTATTTCTTTAGTCTCTTTTTTTATATTATTTAGAATTGCAGAAAATAAAACACGTGTGAAAAATGTAGCTAGTAATTTTAATAGTTCATTTATAAAATTTAGATTCAATTTATAATAGAAATGCGTATGTCACTAATACCAAAGATGTAATAAGTAACTAAATTTACATTTAGATACAAATAGGAAAATTTATTACAAAAAGTTCAGATTAATTTTTTTATTTTAATTTTTATAACCAATAATAGAATTTAAGTCTAAATTAAATGTAACAAAAAATTTTCTCGTAAAAGTACTGAAATTACCTCGCGGTAAACAATATACCACTAAACCACTTATCATTCAAATCAATATACAACAAGGTCGTCTCTCCTCCTTCCTTTCGAACGAACTGATATGGAACAATCAAGTTTGGGAAGAGGACCGAAATACTATGTTTTCAGTGAAAAAGGCGACTTTTTTCTCAAAGATAGCGCCAGGGTGTCATCGCTCTAAAATGTTAAAGAGCACCTAAGTTGGCATGCTGATTATAAAGTGTTAGAAAATTCGTTATGTACAAATTAAAATGGCGGTACACTTAAAATATAATTTATTAGAATTACACTATTACGTAAATTTAACATTTTTAAATTATTATAAATATCCTAATCTGTAGAAATGTAGTTTCCATATTAAATTCTATGAGGTTCTTCAATAGGGGTGATATGTTTTCAATTTGATATTGTGGCCATATTTGAAATGTCAATATCATCTGTCACTGTCAGTTGTATTCTTTGCAATTTAATCATGGAAAGATAACGCCTAGACAACGTTTGGAAATTATCCGATTTTTTTATCAAAATAATCGTCTTTTATAGCAACTTAACGTGCACTTTTACCAATTTATGGTCGTCATAATCGGCCCAGTGTGCTTACAATTCGTCGAACTATTGAACACATTGAGGGTACCTTTTTCTTTACACAATGTTCTTGTGCCAGTAATACAAAGAACTGCTCGAAGTAATGAGAATATTGCTGCCGTTCAGGCAAGTGTTGAAGACCCAAATTTGTCGATTCCAAAGCGTTCTCAAGAGTTGGGACTGTCTGCAACATCCGCCTGGTGTATTTTACAGAAAGATTTGGGTTTATATCCTTACAACATTGTTCTTACCCAAGAATTACAACACTTGGGTCCTCGCAAATGCCGTGTATACGCTGATTTTGCCTTGGAACAACTTGAAAATGATGCTGATTTTTTTAAGAAAATCGTTTTCTCAGATGAAGCTCATTTTCTTCTCAGTGAATCGGTGAATAAATAAGATTGTCGTTACTGGTGTGAAGCAAATCCACAAATTATATACGAGAGACCTTTACACTCCGTAAAAGTAACCGTTAGGTGTGATTTTTAGCATGGTGGCATCATCGGTCCTTATTTATTTAAAAATGAGAACGGAGTTGCCATTACTGTTAACGGTGAGTGGTACAGGTCCATGATAACGAACTTTCTATGGCTGAATTGAATGATATTGATTTAACCAACATCTGGTTTCAACAAGATGACACTACGTGCCACACAGCACATGACACAATCAATTTATTGCGTTCAAAGTTCGGTGAGGCGATTATTTAGAAAAATGCTAATGTCAGTTGGCCCTAAGAAGTTGTGATTTAACTCCTTTGGACTACTTTTTGTGTGATTATTCGAAGTCGTTGGTTTATGCCAATAAACCAGACAAGACACAATTAAAGCATTATTATTGAATATTGAACGCTGTATTCGTGACAGAAGGCATGATTTATTGAATAAAGTGTGTGAAAATTGGATTCATCGGATTCGATTCATCGACCGTACTTCAAATTAAAGTAACAATTTTTGCTCTGCCTCAATTTCTGGTTTTATTTAAAAAAATACATCACTTATATTTGACAACAAATAATATTACTTTAATTTTATGTTTTTAAGTACGACCACTTTACAATACAAATGTAAAATTGGAATCTTGAAAAAGCACGATCACTTAACTAATATTACTATTTACATTTAAGAAAAGTGTAAAGGATTAATTTTACAATGAAGTGTATATGCAAATAAATATAATTTAAATATATTTTACCTTATAAACCCTTCGCTGTTTTAAAGGGTAACCAGCAAAAAAAATTAAGTAAAAATTATGGAAGACAACCCAACGTATCTAAAAGATCTAAATTTGGTACTTACGGGAACTCAAAGTAAATCTAATCTTATTTCCATACGCGGATATCAGGGATATATCTGGGCCGTGCTAACCCTGGCACAGTCCGTCAATATATTAAAAGAACACATCAACGTAACGTTTCCTGGACATGAAAATGTAATTAAAATGCTTCTCCCGATATAGAAAATGCTAAAACGGAATCCTTTAAAATAGGATTTGACGATGGAGAACTAGAACAAGCTTACAATAGTCGACACTGACCTAAAGGTTTCCTTATTAAAAAGGTATACATATTAAAAAATAATACTTTTCTAAATATATTTCATGTTAATCTATACGAGTACAAGATCTACTCAGTAAAATTACAATTAATTTTTACTTTCAAAATCAAAAATAAATGTGATTCGCTTGCCGGAACATTTTATGTTATAATTAGATCAATCTAAATCATACAATTTTTCCAAAACAAACCGTATATACGGTGGCTCTTATACTATGTAGTAGAAAACAACTTGAAATATTATGAAATGATACAAATAAAACCATTTTCAATCGAAGGTCATATTAGAAGTGTGATTTATGTCTTGATGTAAATAACAGAAAGTTTATTATTGCAGCATATAGGCCTCCAGATGGTAACGTAAACATGTTTTTTAGTAAAATTGCGTTAAATATCGGTTACGATATATCAAATAATGTATTGTGGGGTGATTTCAGTATACTTGTAATAGAAAAAATTCCAAGTTACTCATATTGTGATGTTTTTAATTCGCTTGTGATTAATCGATTACCCATGCATGAACAGTTTCTACGCAGTAGACTACATGGTTACAAACTACCCACAAACTCTACAAAATGTGAGTTACTTAATCCAAATATTTCTGATTGTGTAACGCACATGCTATGCATACATTCACCATTAAAATTGATTGCTATTGTTAAAACTACATTCCTGTCCCATCAGTTAATATGTAGTATTACTGAGGCACTTAAACTTTAATTTTAATTGTTTCACCCCACCGAGCAAGATATTTTTATTAACAAGAGGAGTGACAACTGCCTACGTCACCATCAGTCACTTTTGATGACCCGGTACATGTAAATATACTGATAGTATTACTCGAACTATATACCATATAAGACAAATAAAAAAATCTAAACTAAACTAACACGTTGGCTTCTGTTATCAATTGGTACATGCTCACTCCATATGCCTCTGTATGTTGTCACGTAATAGGTAAATAAATATTAATGCATAATAGCTATATTCCCTACAGCGCATCTGACTTAAATAGAAGGCTAGTGAGCCGTCTACGACAAATCTCGTTTGCACAATAGATGAATAGACCATCTATGAGAGTTCTTGTATTTGGCAGCCAACCTGTTAAATCGAGTGGATAGCAAGAAATCTTGACCTAAATTAGTTTTCACATTTTTTGTGGATACGGAGTGTTCGTGGTCAATTTATCCCCAAGCCGTATCTCCGGACTGATTGAGAATATCGTTTCGAAATTTTGGTAGAATGGGTTTTCGGACAAGACCTACCATTCTAAAATATTTTCGAACTTTTATCACTTTCGGATATAGCAGAAGTTGATTCATCATTCCCCATCAAAATTAAGAGTAAGTTGATAATGCAACTCTACTTTGAAATTTTGAAAATGCACATTGTTAAACTGAAACTTTTATTTCGATAGTTTTCACTATTATTTATTATTTTCTCGTACGAGCTGACGACAGATACGTTTATAGTACCGCTGACCAAAACCGGATCTCTCGTTTTTGTATTAGTTTTTGTCTAAAATAGTTTAATTAAAATGTTTTATGTTAAAAATTTTCATGACTATTAGCAAGTGTTCCAGTTTCTCAAAGGATAGCGAAAATTAATTTATTCAAAAAGAACTCATGAAAAACAAATTGAAACAGTTGGTGCAATTATTATTAATTCACAATCCGTCTCAGGTGACACTAACTTGTGACTTATTCCCGACTAGTGCAACAAAGTTTTAAATACCACACCTATAAGTTGAATTTACACCAATTTACAGGAGATGATCTGACGAATTTGGTTTTGTAAAAAAATTATGACGGGAGTAATTTATAATTAATTTATAGTGTCTAATGAATTATTACTTTCAGTAATTCATGTAAATGGATTTGTTGCTTTTCAAATAATGCTCTTCAAATATCAGAAAATGAATAAGGTAAAATTAGACATGGATATTACATATCATTACCTCCCTACTGCAACATTATTGTATTCTTGTACTATTATTGTGAGGTGCCAACGGGACGTTTCTGTGCGAAATTGCTGCTATGTTCCAAATCAACATTGTGAGCTGTTACTAATGCGACGTTACCGTGATGTTGCAAAATAACATTATGATCTTAAATTGTATTATAAGATCGAATGTATTGAATTGGTCCAGAAAGTATTATAGATCCTTCTTGATGTGTGAAAAACAAAATAACTAGCCAAGAAAATTAAAATATAAAGAAATATATTAATAAAATTTCAATTAGGCAAAAAATTACAAAAAGTCTTACAATACAGGGTGAGTTTTAAATGCTTAGTTATATTTTAACCCTCAATATATTTCGTCGAGTACAATCGATTAGCACTGTCAAAAAATTTTTTTTTGACAAAAAAAAAATTTTAATTTCTGATAATTTTTCGTCCTCCAGCAACTGACACTTTGATGGTCACTGGATATCTCTTAAACACCATCCACAGATATGACGTAACTGAAGGCAGTGTTGCCAGTTCTTCACAATTCTATTTTAAATTAGTACACAACTGGTAATATGTGGTTTGAATTAAATTCTAAACATGAAACAAAATTGAAAATATTCATTTTATAAAGTAGCATCTTTTTTTAACGAACGGAAGAGTAGATTTGTTTACTTAATACGTGGATAGTTCTATGCTATTAGCTGGCCGCAAGGTCGATTCACTTCTGTTCCGTGAATCTATGGAAGTCGAAGTCTTAAATTATTAATTGCTATCTCATCTACAATAGAATTATTTTTTGCCCAGTTTAGTAAAATGTTAGTAAAATCAACAATGAATTCTGATAATAAAAACTTACACTCTTTTATAAATAAATTAAACCATAAAAATTCTAATACTGAAACAAATAATAAAAAATTGGCATTCTGTACGTACCTAATTGAAAAAAAATTCTCTTCTACATCTAAATAAACTGCACACCCAGATACACAGTAAAAATAAATCACCAATAATAATCAAAAATTAAAAACACACTAATAATAACCATTAAATAATATTATTTTCCGAGAATTGCACTAATCACTAATAAAAATATAGCGTTCCACGTAAGGCAGTTTTCCTTGTCTAGCATCTTCATCGGCTTGAAAATATGCCTTTAACATATTCACCCACTCAGCATTAGACTAATTATTCGCCATTGTTATCACTACTTTTTACCAAACGACTAAATTATAAATAATAAATAATGGTAACACAATAAATAACTTCGAAAAACTTTGATTCATGAAATTTCAAACATATGATTTCGAGCGATGACATACGATGCGCGTATAAATGCATTTGAACACATGTTAAGATTGTAAAGTTTAGTTATTTGTCGTCGGCGGCGGTTTGGTAGTGCTAAACTACGGAATGTAGGTTTGTCATTCACAGTTGTATTATCTTGAGTGCAGAACCGGATTGAGTAAGTCGTATCAACTTTTGTTACAAAATTCTACTAGAAATCAGAAAATTGTACTAGAATTTTTGTTTGGCAGCGTTCGTTTATGAAATAATAATAAAAAAACAGTATGAACCGAGACCCACCTTTGCAAAACCAACTTGGAAGAAAACGTATTGTTCTCCTGTAAAATATTGTTAACAGTTGAACTTAATTATTCTGGTGACAAGCAGAATACAGTTATGTTACAGAAGGGACAAAGGCCCGCAGAACATCCAAAAAAAAAGACACAGCAGAAAGAAATGTTTTAAGAGTAGTCCTTCTTTTTCTAAAATAATTTCGTAATCAAAACGAGAAGGAGAAGAGCTGGTTAGATTTTGGAATTGATCGGTTCAGTAGTCTAAAAGATATTCCAAAATAAATATAGTTTAAAAAAACTAAAAAACACGCTTTTAAAGCACATCAAACTAAAAAGTGAAAAATAATTATTAATATAAACTGAAAACAATAATGAACGAAAAATACTAGTATTATTGTGAAAAAAGCATGGGTTGCTCGATATACGAAAAATATGGCACAAAGCGCCCCACGCTTTTTTCACAATAATACTAGTATTTTTCGTTCATTATTGTTTTCAGTTTATATTAATAATTATTTTTCACTTTTTAGTTTGACGTGCTTTAAAAGCGTGTTTTTTAGTTTTTTAAACTATATTTATATTGCTTATTGATGCTGATATTATAACATATTACGATCCAACAGATATTTCTGGAAAAAAAAATATTTTTTTATTTCAGCCATGGGATTTGAACTCACGCCTGAGGAGTCCGTCATTTCGCGTCGACTAAGGCTGGCCCGCTCGGCCAACGACCGAACTGAGTATCACGGAATATACTTACAATATTAAGCCTCTTGCTCTCACGCAGAGGATACGTGAGGAAAGGACCGGCGATCCTGATCAGGATAATGATATAAACTTATCAAATTATTGTATTGTTACCGGTTCTTCGTAAGTGTACAAAGTTTCAATTAAATCTGTCCGTTTAAAGTGGGTCAAAATCGAGTCCAAAGAGTCGGTTACAAACAAACAAACATACAAGTGAAGCTAATAAAAGCGTGTTAAAAACAAATTTTTGAAAATTATATTTTTGAGATTACTCAAAATCTACGGTTCTAATTCTCAGATAATCTAAGTTGAGTCAACCCTTTAGAATGTCGCAAACCGCGTTTCGATCGGTCAAGCCGTTCAAAAGTTATGAGAGGTCTACATACACGGTACACACATAGATAGATAGATAGATAAGTCGTTATTTGTTCTTCAGATATATCCAAATGGATGTGGAACGTGTCACACACACGTACACACACATACATACAGCCATACAGACACCATCGTGGGAATAGTCAGAATAGCTTCTTAGGACCTCAAAACGTCGAAATCTGACAAAAATTCGATTTTCGAAAATCGGGGTGAAACCAATAACTTCTCGATTTCTGAAAATTTTCAATTTTCTTAGCGGGAAGTTAATAAAATGGAAAAATTTTTATTGGCCTGCAGGGTCAACTGATTTTTCAGATTTTTTTCCCGTCATTGTATGTACCTTTTTTCTTTCGTTCATTATGTCTCTTCTGGTGGTACTACATCCACCAAATTTAATGTATCACCTAAAATGTTGATGGAAATCTTAATTGTCAAATTTGAGAATTCTCCCATTGGTATTTTTTGTTATCGCGGATACACATATCCACACACACACATACACACACACACACACACACACACACACACACACACGCACGCACCCGCACGCACGCACGCACGCACGCACGCACGCACGCACGCACGCACGCACGCACGCACGCACGCACGCACGCACGCACGCACGCACGCACGCACGCACGCACGCACGCACGCACGCACGCACGCACGCACGCACGCACGCACGCACGCACGCACGCACGCACGCACGCACGCACGCACGCACGCACGCACGCACGCACGCACGCACGCACGCACGCACGCACGCACGCACGCACGCACGCACGCACGCACGCACGCACGCACGCACGCACGCACGCACGCACACGCACACACACACACACACACACACACACACACACACACACACACACACACACACACACACACACACACACACACACACACACACACACACACACACACACACACACACACACACACACACACACACACACACAGACAATAACTGACAGACATCATTCGGAAAATAGTCAGAGTGGATTCAGAAGAGTTAAACATATATCAAACAAAATCTCGAGGTCGAAAAATATCATGAAATGAAGGCGGTGGTCCGGGTTTCAGTGACAGCGGATATAGCTGAACATCTTAAATAGCATGAAACATTCTTGATCGTTACAATATCATAATTTTATTATACAAAAATATTCATTTGATATGCAACTAGACACATTTACTAGAATCAAGAGAACTTTTAAAGTTTTAAGTAAATCGTAATATTATATCAAAAGTAACATTTCAAGTTATAATAATTATAATAGGTGTTAAAAATTACTCTAATTAATTAAAGTGTAATGAAAAATACTATATAAGCTAATAGCCTAGCATCTTATTACTTCTAATATTCTGATTATCGATAAATCCCAGATAAATCAAAATAAGATAAGAGGTACTATAAATTAGAAAAAGAATCGTTAAAGTTTATCAGAATATTAGCTAGATTTAATCGTTAACGTCTCGACGAAAAATTTTAAACATTCAAGTGCCAACTGTATATGGTGAAGTTTCTCGTTTGAATATTTTTTAAATTCTTTCAAATGAATTCTCTATTTCTCTATATTTGTCTGGTTGTGCTGGGCTGCTCAATAGATAACGCTTTTTCGATTGATGCGATAACAGAAACCGTAAGCAAACATGGTCGTTTGGGTGTCGATGGTATCAATCTGGTGAATCAGCGTGGTGAGAAGGTGCAATTAAAGGGTATGTCTTTGTCTTGGAGTATTTGGTGGTCACAATATTTTAATCAAGATACCGTCGATGGTGTCCATAATCTGTGCCATGCTAATGTGATTCGAGCACCGTTGGCAGTCGACACTAGCGATGGTGGATATTTGAGAGATCCTGATGGTCAAATGAAGCTAATAGAGGCAGTCGTAGAAGCGGCAATTAAGGACGATATATATGTGATTGTGGACTGGCACGAAGAAAAGGCTCATACTCATTTAGCACAGGCAAAAGACTTTTTCGACAAAATTTCTAAAAAGTATGGCAGCCATTCGAATATCATCTACGAAACGTTTAACGAGCCAGTTGATGCTGCATGGTCTGCTGTCTTAAAGCCGTATCATCAAGAAATTATCAAAACAATTCGTGCCAACGATCCAAATAATGTGATCGTTCTTGGTACGCCCAACTATTCGCAAAAGGTAGATGATGCAGCCGCCGATCCGATTACTGGTGAAAAGAACATTATGTACTCGTTGCACTTCTATTCTGGCACGCACAAACAGTGGCTCAGAGACACCGCACAAGGCGCGTTAAATAAAGGACTTCCTATTTTTGTAACAGAATACGGAACTGTAAATGCGGACGCAACTGGACCAGTGGACCTGCCTGAATCTCAATTATGGTGGGCTTGGTTGGATCAAAATAATTTGTCCTATGTGGATTATACTATTTGTGACAAGGATGAGGGCACATCCGCGTTGGTGCCTGGAACAACTGCGAAGCAAGTTTGCCAGGAGCAATATTTAACCGAATCTGGACGGTTGGCTGTTGCACAGATAAAAAAATAAAGGATCCTGTCCGTTTAATTTTATAAATTAATCATTTATATTTGTTATATAGAAAAAAAAAAACGTTTGAAATAAATGAGAAATAAATTTGAAGTACTTAATTTTATTTTCCCCTTCGTGTAATATATTCAGATGATTGTTATTATATTATCATTTATCACTTATATTAACTTGTCTTCCGCAGGTCTGTAGGATTTGAAATTACTTTTAGGTTTTATTTACATTTTACTTTTGTTTGTAGTGATTTCTTGCGACCAGTGGAATTTAATTAATATATACTTAATCTTGAATTCATGTAGAAAATTAATCAAAAATTTAAGTTTAATTATAAAGTCAATTTATAAGTATACAAGTAGGTATCAAAATACTCAATATACAATAACAAATTTACAGTAGTTTAGAAATAAATTTCATAGGAAAAATTTCTTTGTAAAGTTTAGACCAATAGCGATTGTTTTACTTTTTATAATCTACGAAAATCAATTTTAAATGGAAATTTATCTGTTGTTTTCAGAGTTATACATATACAAATATTCTTATTAGACGATCTAGACGATGCTACTAAAAATAAATAAATATAGTTTAAAAAAACTAAAAAACACGCTTTTAAAGCACATCAAACTAAAAAGTGAAAAATAATTATTAATATAAACTGAAAATAATAATGAACGAAAAATACTAGTATTATTGTGAAAAAAGCGTGGGGTGCTTTGTGCAATATTTTTCGTATATCGAGCACCCCACGCTTTTTTCACAATAATACTAGTATTTTTCGTTCATTATTATTTTCAGTTTATATTAATAATTATTTTTCACTTTTTTAGTTTGATGTGCTTTAAAAGCGTGTTTTTTAGTTTTTTTAAACTATATTTATTTTTAACTTTTTAGTTTGATGTGCTATGAAAGCGTGTTTTTTAGTTGTTTTAAACTATATTTATATTGCTTATTGATGCTGATATTATAACATATTACGATCCAACAGATATTTCTGAAAAAAAAAAAAAAATTTTTATTTCAGCCGTGAGGTTCGAACTCACGCCGGATGAGTCTGTCGTTTCGCGTCGAGTGCCTTAACCCACTCGACCACCGGGCTAATTAACAATTATGGAATCTACTGACATATTAAGCCTTTGCTTTCACGCAGGGATACGTTAGGAAAGGATTGGCGATCCTGAACAGGATAATGATATAAACTTATCAAATTATTGTATTGTTACCGGTTCTTAATAAGTGTACAAAGTTTCAATTAAATCTGTCCGTTTAAAGTGGGTTAAAATCGAGTCCAGAGAGTCGGTTACAAACAAACATACAAACAAACAAGCAAACATACAAGTGAAGCTAATAAAAGCGTGTTAAAAATAGATAAAATTTAAGTAAAACTAAATTTGGTTTCTTGATCAGAAAATATTTTTCCAATAATGGGCAGCTTGTTATTTATTGACTAAATTTACATGTTGTACGCCCTACCAACTTAATTATTTAAATCTATAGACTGCTATCTTTATACGATATTGGCTATCGATCTAACATGATTTGAAGGTGTAATTCAATGCAGGTCGGGGTATTTGCCCGCTGAGTAGTTGTTTCCTTCAAATATATATATATATATATATATATATATATATATATATATATATATATATATATATATATATATATATATATATATATATATATATATATATATATATATATATATATAATATATACAGGGTGAGCCGCGGTGGGTGGATTATTAGAAGTATATGGAGAATGGATCAACCGATTGCTTTGAAATTTTGGTTACCAAGATAATCGAGTATGGTCTCTCCAACTAAAATATTTTCGAAAGTGCGGTGTTGCCACTTATACGTAAAACTGGCAACATCTTCGTTATTTTAAATGGAATACCCTGTATATTTTTGTGTTTTTTGGATCGTCGTCTCTTTCTGAGTAACTTTTATTAATATTTCCCTATATCTATCTTAAGCCGTTTTCGAGATAATAATTCTTTTCTGAATTTATTGCCAAAAATTTGACTTTCAGTAAATCGTGTTATCTCCTACCTACGCAGCAATTAAAAGATAATTTTTTAGTTGCGGCTAGGCAAGGCCTGGGGGCATCTCCTCCATTAATCAAATATTTCGAATATCATACAGGGTGAGTTAGAGAACGCTTTCTACAAGTGACTTAGAAAAATGCACGAAATTCAATTTTTTTAAATGGAATGCCCTGTATATTATTACTGATTCGGAAAGGCGATACGTTTACCTCTTTAAAAAGGTAATATACTCTATACCTTATGCACACCGTTTTCGATTTATGGGCACTTTTCTGTAACCTTACCAAGAATATTAGTCTTCTGGTATATCATAACGGGTGGGTTCCATGAAATTTTTGTTATGTCATTTTGTAATGACAACTGTTATTATTCTAAATAAATTTGACGTTAGTGATATTTGCACCTAATTTGAATAGCTATGTAGCACAAATATGACAGGAAATAATTATACAAACACGGTTTTAATTGATTTGTTTATTATCCATGGACAGTGCAATAAGATTATCAGCAGAACTTGTAGAAGATTTAATGAGAAATATCCGAATTTGCCGCAGATTAGAGGAATTTTATAAATTTTGGTTCATCATTAAGAGAACAATAACAGTGTCAGTATTAGGAAAAAATAATAACTAAGCAGCAACAACAGTAACAAAGTCTAAGTAGCAATAACAAATAATACCAATAACAGTAATAAATATAAAAATCTTAAAAATATTGTTATAATTGTTCGAAATATAGACCGTTAACTTCCAGACACTTTTGTATACGACGATGGACGACGTTTGTTGTAGCAGCTCTTATTTCAGCGGGGTCCAAGTTTTCAATCTCTTGAATCACTCGACGTTCTAATTCTTCCCTGTTGTGGACTGGAGTTTTATAAACTCTATCTTTAAGAGTACCCCAAAGATAAAAATTTAACGGGGTAAGGTCAGGGGGACCTCGGAGGCCAATTCCACGGTCCCAAACGTCTAATCCAGCGATCATCGAAAAAGCGGTCCACTTCCATACTAATTTCGTGTGTACAATGTGCAGGAGCCCCGTCGAGTTGATACCAACAAGTTATATATTTTTCAATTGACATAATATCAAGGAAGTCTTCCACAATTGTTCTAATTATGTCTAAATATTTTCTGGAATTCAATTTTTCGTCGTATATGTAATATTTTATTTTGTCATCCATTAACATACAAAACACATTGAAACAAAATTTGACTTGAAAGCCAGCCTCTCTAGTAACGTGGGGTTGTCTGTGGCCCAATGGTGACGATTTCGTGTGTTACAAATCCCTTCCCTAGAAAATTTTGATTCATCAGTCCATATAATTTTCTTTAAAAAATTGGAGTCCTCTTGCATACGTACAAGTAACATTTCATAAAATTCTATTATCTGTAGATAATCCTGAGGCATGAGAAATTTGACTCTTGTAAATTTGTAATTATGCATTTTATGGTTTGCTAGTATTCTTCGAATGGATGAATATGGCAATGCTAAATCCCGCTCAGCACAACGTATGGAATACTGGGGATTTGCATGAAAATATGCTAGCACATTGATATCATTTACCTCGTCAGATGTCACAGGTCTTGCTTCTCTTAATGACGAAACAAAATTTATAAAATTCCTCTGAATTCGTAAAAACTTTCTGTTGTTCATCTGCGGCAAATTCGGATATTTCTCATTAAATCTTCTGCTGAAGTTCTGCTGATTGCACTCTCCATGGATAATAAACAAATCAATTAAAACCGTGTTTGTATAATTATTTTATGCCATATTTGTGCTATATGGCTATTCAAATTAGGTGCAAATATCACTAACGTCAAATTTATTTAGAAAAATAACATCTGTTGTCATTACAAAATGACAAAACAAAAATTTCATGGCCCACCCGTTATGATATACCAAAAGACTAATATTCTTGGTAAGGTTACAGAAAAGTGCCCATAAATCGAAAACGGTGTGCATTAGATATAGAGTATATTACCTTTTTTAAATAGGTAAATGTATCGCCTTTCCGAATCAGTAATAATATACAGGGCATTCCATTTAAAAAAAATTGATTTTCGTGCATTTTTCTAAGTCACTTATAGAAAGCGTTCTCTAACTCACCCTGTATGATATTCGAAACATGTGATTAATGGAGATGCCCCCAGGCCTTGCCAAGCCGCAACTAAAAAATTATATTTTAATTGCTGCGTAGGTAGGAGAAAACACGATTTACTGAAAGTCAAATTTTGGCAATAAATTCAGAAAAGAATTATTATTTCGAAAACGGCTTGAGATAGGTATAGGTTACTCTTTCTGAGTAACAAAAGTTACTCAGAAAGAAACGACGATCCAAAAAATGCAAAAATATACAAAGCATTCCATTTAAAATAACGAAGATGTTGCCAGTTTTACGTATAAGTGGCAACACCGCACTTTCGAAAATATTTTAGTTGGAGAGATCATACTCGATTATCTTGGTGACCAAAATTTCAAAGCAATCGGTTGATCCATTCTCCATATACTTCTAATACTCCACCCACCGTGGCTCACCCTGTATATATATATATATATATATATATATATATATATATATATATATATATATATATATATATATTAAAATATTGGGGTAAGGTCGGCAGAAAGAAAAAATCAAAGTTTCAATTAGTCGGCGTTTCGTATATTTTGACACATCCTCATGACTATTTAAATTAGGTTTTTCTTGTAAAAGTGTATCATTAAAAGCTTAAACATAAACATTAACAAATAAATATGACTTAGAACAACAGTACACACAAACATTCTAGTCAATGGTGTTCGTTTGTACTGTTGTTCTAAATAATATATTTATTTGTTAATGTTTATGTTGAAGCTTTTAATGAGACACTTTTACAAGGAAAACCTAATTTAAATAGTTCTGAGGATGTGTCAAAATATACGAAACGTCGACTAATTGAAACTTTGATTTTTTCTTTCTGCCAACCTTACCCCCGCTACTTTAAAAACTGAGACGTATTTTGCGAAATTTGTATGAAACACTGACATTTTGTACGAAATAATTTTACCACACAATTAATACAGGCTAATTAATTTTATAATTATCTTTTAGTACAAAGCAAATTATGTAAACTTTTATTTCTCGCATTAATAAAATCAAAAAAAAATATCGATATTTAAAATTGAGATGTAGATACATTTTAGATCTGATATAATGTGAAGGGTAATTTCAAGAGCCCTCATGATTTTATCAATAATTTTACTTAGCAACTGTGCATGGTTAAATCGCAAATCCGTAGCACGAGCGGTTTTACCCAATGTCAGTTCGCCTCGAGTGTCTCCAACCGCTTAGTAACAAAGTTTGCGTGCTTAAAAATTATATTTAGGGGAAAATCAGAAGGTCGCGTGATATTTGATTA
This sequence comes from Rhamnusium bicolor, assembly GCA_029963845.1. Taxonomy (NCBI): domain Eukaryota; kingdom Metazoa; phylum Arthropoda; class Insecta; order Coleoptera; family Cerambycidae; genus Rhamnusium; species Rhamnusium bicolor. The sequence goes on along the minus strand of JANEYF010000344.1, from coordinate 77,222 downwards.
GATCTTTTATTGAACAAAAAAACAACAACAAAATATAGAACGTGATTTTTTAACTAATTAAACGCATCTATTAAAAGTTAAGTTGCTAAGTAACAAATTTTCTAGATACAAATAGAAGGTCGCGTGATAATAAATAAACACCCCACAACCACAGAAATTAGACGACAACCCCCGAATCCAAAGCTGAAGTTGCACGGGAGAGGGTTACACTGATGAAAAAACGTACACAATCATTCCCACCGACATTGCTAGTGTCGGTAGCGGGATTCGAACCCGCGTCTACGATACAGAAATTTCTAGTGACACTTACCATTGCGCGCTCTAGCCATAGAAGCCGGTAATAGAATCAACCAAGTAAATAGTCAATAGAGATTCAGCAGGGGCTAGGTGCTTCTTGGCAGTAATTTCCCATCATCATATTCAATTCGATAAAAATAAATGAATTATTTTAATGGAGAATATCAATTTGATTTATTTATTTTGTTTAATTTGTTTACTTTCTTTTATTTACATAATTTGTATAAAGTATGTAATTTATGCAGTTGAAATGAACAAAGGTCTATTCAATATAAATAACTCACATAGAATTAACTTTTCAACGTCAATTTATAATGCCCGTCTAAAATTCCCCCTCTTAAACTTTAACGAATTGAGTAAAAAAGTCCGACAAAACTGAAGTTAAATCATATTAAGTGAACTATTTTTTGATGATGATGAGATGATTTTGAAAATTCAAAAATGGCGACGGAGGTAGTATCATTTTAAAAGGGGGGATCATGTTGCATTTCATTTGAAAGCTATTTTAACTCTAGTCTACACATTCGTTTTTGAAGAATTAAAATCCCGTTAATTATTATCCATTCTCTAGTTGTAAACTTTATTATTAATAGACTCAAAATAAAATAAAATCCAGTCAAACATTTCAATGAAACAAAAAAAAAGGTTTGTCAGGAAATATTATCAAAGATTTTGTTTAAAATGAACACTTCTACTTCTTGTCAATAGAAGAATCTATTGGAATTTTCCTGGCTTAAATTGTGGAATGTATTCCTGGTGACGGAGTATATTCGTCGATTACATCTGCCGCAAATCCAAGACTGGTTAAGTAATAATAATAAACATATTGGATTTAAGGTAATTCCACAAAAATAAGTTCAAACCTGGTGAACGGGCAGGCCATTTAATCAAGCCACAACGTTTGATCCACCTATAATGTTACAGGTTGTCAAGGCGATTTTTGACGCTTAAAATAATATGGAGGAGCATCGTTTTGCTGGAAGGTTATTATGAATTCTTGAAATTCCTGGACATTATTTTGAATCGTTTGGGTTATTTCAGACTCAATAACATTTTCCAACATATTAAGATATGAGCTCAGTCAAGTTTTTCTCATTGTAAAATGGTGTGATCGCTCAGAATACCCGTTCAAACATTCAACTTCTGATCATCCAATATATTACATTCTGTTTGTTCTGAATAAGATTTACAGGAAATAACTACTCAGCGGACAAAAGCCCTTGACAAATGATCCTAGCTACCGAACAAAACTTCCAGGTTTCTCGAGACTTCCCTAGGCTTGGTGAGACCGTATCGTATGATTGTTTCGCATTATTTAAATTTCTTGTTCCTCTGTTTTTATTTTGTACAATTTTTTTTATCTCTATCATACTCTGCGCTTTATTTGGATTTAAAAATTAAATTCATTTTTTTTCGTAATGTCAAAATTTGTTCTGTGTACCATTTCAGCAGATTTTTAAAATATGTTTTTTTCACTTTCAATTGGTATTCTGATTTGTTTTCTATAAGAAGGGTTTGTCTACAGGCACCTGATTCAGTATGGTAAGTTTTTAAACTTAACTTACTATACATGGCGCTCATGGGTAACACCTAATATTTAATAGCCTATTTGCAACGCATAAACCAGTTGCTAGTGACCTGATAATCCGGAGGGATTTAATGTAACACCATAAGGAGCTTCCTTACCCCGCGACTTAAGCCTCCCGACTTAAACCAGTTAGCCGTTAGCACCAATGGTCTGTATACTTCTACACAAGTTCATTCTTAAGGAAGTACACGGCACAATGTGATGCAATATTAAAATACTAATAACTCCGAAACGATGGCTCATCAAAATTTAGTAATGGCACCTTTTTTATGCAGTTTTCAATACTGGTGCCTTTTTACGTTTTAAATAAAAAAAATGTAGCGAAAATTCACCCTTATCTTCTCTAACTACCCCAACAAATCATGATATTTAGATGAAAATTTGACAAAACGTAATGTTATGAAATTAATAAATGGTACAAATTTGTGCAACCTAAGACGTGTCGAATTTATTGGTAAATAACTATGTTCTACCTACCTCCGTTAAGGGGTTGTGGATTTAAGGCAAAAGTTTATATACAATAGTCAACTTATCTTTTTCTAGTTAAATCACTCCCTTGAACGAAGATACCTAATTATGGGACATCCTGTATAATTCATATAATTACATAATTTCTAAAATTGAAGATTCGACTCTGATGAAAATCCATGTAACAATTAACGAAATAATACTTAATCGTTTTATGATTTCTACATTTTCTTTATTTACATTTTTACAAAATACATTTTGTAAAATCAGATAAGGTAAATTGCACATTGATGTCGGATACATATCGGGTAGCGTCCAGTAGCAAATTCTTCTAGTTTGAAGTTTTGTAAATTTATTTTCTCCAGAACTAAGAAGTAATTAATTATTTGTACAACTAGCACACAGCGGCCACATCAAAAGGGGCGACAAAAACGGCATGCGGTCTTGACACAAAAAAAGAGGCGGCGCTCGACACCTCTAACAATGGACGCGGGATTGCATGCGGCATAGGCATAAACAAAAGCGGTGGTCGGCGGGATAGTAAATCGATAAGAGGCCACAATAATATTAAAAATTAAATAGTGCTCGTGTTACGAAAAATTTTTGACATAATTTTAGTATTTACTTTTAGAGGTTTTTTTCGTAAACCAATCAAAAGAAAAAAATTGTTATAAAAATAACTACTTTGCTCAAAGGATCCTTTCAATATGTTCTCTCAAGAAGGAAGTAGAAAGTTGAATCGTATTTAGTATTAAATATTTTGTATTTTGGTTTTAATTTCGATGATAAGAAAAAATGGTAAATATACAACAAATTATTTAGGTGATGATTGATACATTCTTAATTTTGCCATCGGTGTTTACAGTAGTAGTTCTTAAATTTGTTGTCATATTTACAATAACTTGGACTTGGAAAATAGGAAAAATTGAAAAACATATCCAAAATAATTCGAAAAATATGGCAATAGTTATTGATATGGACTCCCTTCACATAGATGAGATAATTAAAGAATTTGCGGAAATTAAGGCAAGAAGAGTAATCTTCTGGAGTAGCTCGGCATTTTTACAGTGATCTTATTTTTTACTTTTGATTGTTTAGTTTATTTTGTGTTTTGTTATTGTTTTATTATTGGGTTTATTTTAGTTTATCTGAAGTTGCAAATATGTTGATTTAAAACTTAATATTTTTTTTGTAAAGTTTAAAGTTTTAACCCCAGTTACATATTTCTATTACTAACAGCGTCTTTTATCTATAACAATTTTACAGCTATTAAATGTAATCGTTTTAAATAAATACAAATTATTTGTATTATAATTGTCTTTTTGGGTTGTGGGTTGTCTTATGGTGATGCCATATTATTACTGTTAATGTTCTTAATATGAAAAAGTTCACCTAATAAAGTAATGGAATGTATTATTTTATTGATTTAAGCAAAAACATTATTATTTAAAAAAATATAGATGTTTACAGTTAAACGCATGAATTTATAATTATGGTCTCTATAGGGCGCAATATTTAGTTTTGCACACAAGTGTCCAAATAGTTAGGCTCTGCCCTGCTAGCAGATTATCTCATCATTATTATCAGACAGAAATTATCACTATATAAATTCAAAAGAGAAATCAAATACGCTTTCATAGCAATTCTAAGATCTACTTCAATATTATCAGTGACGTATTAAACAATACAGGCGCCTGAAACCCGCAACATTTTGCGCCCCTTTTGATTACGAATTTTTATTTTTCGTATGAATACAAGCAAACGTACAACAAATAAACTTTATTGCGTCGCAAATGTACGGAAAATTAAAACTTAGAAGTGGGATTTTCCGAATTTCAGAACAACCTCCGACTCAACTTGTGCAACGCTTTCAAGTACATGTATATGCAAATTACTCACGGATTGCAGCTGTTAATTAACTCATTTACGAAAAATAAAAAAGTCATTTACCAGTACAATTGTTGCGATGAATATTTGTAATATTATTAGTTAGAATCAAGACTTTATTTCCATTTGGTTTATTTTAAAAAAAACTGTTTAAAAACTTATTGAGATTGGACCCGACTGGTCCGCCGTCCCGCCCTTAAATATTTTGCTCCTCAGCCCAGGCTTCATGGGCCTGGAGCACTGATTATTCGAGGAAATTTACATATTATATGTAGTTATATTTTCTGTCTGCACGTGGTCATACAATAATTACTTGTTAGTTCTGAAGAATCGAATATAAATTAGCAAAATGTCAGTTTAGGTGAATATGTGTTTTGTTGTCCACTGCCTGATATATATCTGATGTTGTTAATAGTTATCAAATAATAATACTGATGTGAATCAGTCAAATGAGATACCGGAGAGATACTCCATAAGAAAAAACAAAAATAAGTAGATGTTTTCATGAATGGATTCAAAATAATGAAACGCAATATTTATTCAAAGGCGTCATTACACAAAAAAACAAACTTCTTCAAAGATAATTCATCTCAAGAGTTTATAATTTCATAATACTAATAATAAAACATTCCAATCTTGAAAGTATTATTTTTTTTGCTTCGCATCTGATAAATTCAAGGCCTGTTACTTTAAAATCTGTTGTTGAGCACTTATATAACTTAGCAACAAATCATTTTAGGGCTAGGCACCACTGCACAGTACAATAGGTATATTTCGTCGTGTTTTCTTAAACAATAACCATTTAAATTTATGTCATTCCCTTTAATTTTCCTGATGATCTTCCTGATGATATTTAAAATGTCATTACGTCTAGACCTAGGATCCGAATATTTTTTTATTTTTTATAACTTTGTTATGAATTGGCACATACTGAATAAATGTTTATTTACCTTTTGTGTCATAATTATAGTGGAACAAATGTCTAATGTACAAAGGAATAAATGTTTATTTACTGTGGTTGTAGTTTTGTATTTTCACTGTGAATTTATTTTTCACCTACTACATGTTTTGGAATTTGTCGTGTAAATTGCTGTATTTTACTGTGCATTTTTGTATATTTTTACTGAACTTTAATTATATTTACTGCGCTATATTTTAATGTGCTATAGATCTTAAGGTCTTGAGGTTAAAAATGATTTACATTGCTGTATGTTCTGCGCAGTTGACACTTTCTACTGAGCAATTAACATTCTTTAATCTGCAAGTTGCTATTTTTTTACTGTGCGTTTAATTCCTAGACATTTTAAAATATTCTAAAAGTTAAGTAAATGTACCGAATATCGTTAAACTAATTATACATTGTGTCCCATAATTAAGTACTGTCATGTGTTTTATACACAGACACTAAGATGAAGAAACTGAGATTAAAACAAAAATGATGTACACTTGTTAAAGTTAGCATTATTAAAAAAATGTTAAAAAATATTAATTCGATTTCAAAGAGCATATGACCCATCTTACATATTGTAAAACAGATGTCTAGTGTAGCCCAAGATGCGTTCGAGAACAACCATAAAATAGATATTAGCAATTTAAGATTAATTAGGAATGTAACAAATACTAGACAGCTAGATGCATTTGAAAGCTTGGAAATCATAAAGTGTAAAAATAGTATGAATAGTGACAGAGGGCCTATCCTAAATAGCCGCTTTATTGGTTAGTGGGTCACGGTTCACAGAACCGTGGCGGTTCGGTGAACCGTGACAATAGTTTAGGTATAAATAGGGTAGATTGTTAGCATAAGTTTAGTTTTAATCATCTCCAGATGATGCGAACTTGGTTGACGAAACGCGCGTCGAGTGCAGTAATTAGTGGCTTGGTGTTTCGTGGAAAACTACGTCAGTGTTACCTTCACATCAAAGATTCCAACCTACTACAGGACGTCGATGTTATGTATCTATGATTGTACAAGAAAGCTTAGAAAGCTATAAAATGTGAAAAGTAAAAAATGAAAATACTTTATCGTAATCATAAATTAATAAAAAGAGGATATAAAGTCTTCATGAAAATCTGTAGTAATAATTGGCAGGTCAACAAACATCGAGTTCACATATTTGTTTCAGGCAACTTTTCAGACAGTAATGCAATAAACAACATGAGTCCAAGAATGAAATGATAGTAAAAACATGAAGAAAGCATTAAAAAATTCAATAGGTTAAAACAGTAAGTATTTCGAATAGAGAATAGACTTATGTAATAACAGATTGTGTTAAAATTAAGAGATAATGAAGATCTTAAATAATGTAAAGTGAAAACATGGATCGGGAGGTGATGAAACCCAAAAAGTTTATTACTGCACGGAACTGAAAGACATTTACAGAAAAACGTTCCAGAGAAAGTCAGCAAAAGAATATAAGAAAGAAAATGTCCAGTATAATGAAGGATTAAGAAATTTCAATAAATAAATTAATTCAATGCAGATCGAGACTTTTGTCCGCTGAGTAGTTGTTTCCTGTAAATCTTATTCAGTATATAGTTTAGCCCACCAAGGTCAGAGGTCGCAGCTTTGCAAGTCGCTATCAGTCACTAAGACATCAACGATGTCTGGCGGATAGTAGCAGTGACCATCAGAGGGACACACTTAACACTCACTGTTTATTCTTGAACCTGGTTTTTAAAAAAATTATTTTATTTTCCAAAATTCCAAGTCCATAAATTAATTCAAACAAACTGAAAGCGATCTGTCTCACAGAAGCAAAGGAATCTTCCGTTGCTTTTACTATCTAGTAACTACCTAGTTTTAACGTGTCAGGGTATACAGGCTGTTTACGAACTTGAGAACATATTTTTAATGGGTGGTAGTACTTGGTAAAAGAAGTCGATTGATAAAAATTTACCTAGTAAAAGAAATAGCAGAAAAAAATCGTAATATTGAAACAAGGTAAAAAGGAGAGCTCAGTGCTCCTTTAGGTTGGTGGGTCCTGCAATTCAAATAAAAATGCTAGTTTTCTCAGCTGTTACTTTTTATTTCATTTAAATTGACAACAAGAGTACTAAAAAATACTAACACCAGGCCTATGTGGAAAATGGGCTATTTCCGAAACTCTTACACAATTAACCAAAGGTTGCCAAACTACAAAATAGCGTTTTCATTCTTTAGTCTTGCCCCGAAAAGCAAGCTCTGGCTAATTTTAAATATAAAAGTCTGCGACATATTTCAAATTCAAAAGGTACAAATAGCGCTATCTAGCAGTTTAGCAGATAACTACTTAGAAAAATTGCTAGTATGAGAGTATTATTACGAAAGTATAGGAAACTACATAAAATATGACAATTTATATTAAATACAGAGATGAAAATATAGGTGTCACTGAAGGTTACAAACAAATATTAAAGAAGCACCTTTACTTGACATTAGTAACTGAATAATGAGTTTTATTTTGAATATCAGTTGCAAATGATTTTATCTAAAAGAGAAAATAGAAATAAACAACAAAACTATGGCTGGCGGCCGGAATATAACAGCTGGATGGCACAAGGGGAGGTTTTTGTTTCAATATTATTCAAGTATTATTAAATATGATTTGAACGAAACAACTACTCATCGGGCAAATACCCCGACCTGCATTGGATTACACCTTCAAATCATGATAGATCGGTAGCCAATACCATTTGTCAATTCCTAACCAGACATAGACCGACTTCGAACTTATTAGTTCTTCTCAGTATGCCAGATGTTACGGAACACACAAATGATAGTGGCCAACCTGCTAGTCATATACTGACTAAGGTAAATTGAGTAGTGGTGAGAGGTATGTGAAACTTCTCATATGGTCCAAATGCTACTATCCGACCGTCATCATAAATGTCTCTGTGGCGGATAGCGACTTGCGAAGCAAGTACCGAGAGCAGCGCCCTCTAGCCCAGGTGGACTAAACTACTGTTATGAAATATGATTTGAACGAAGCAACTACTCAGCGGGCAAATACCTCGACCTGCATTGGATTATATCTTCAAATCATGATAGATCGGTAGCTCCGCAAGTCGATATCCGCCACAAAGACATCTATGATATCGGTCGGGTAGAGTAGCATTTGGACCATATGAGAAGTTTCACATACCTCTCACCACTATTAAAGTGTTAAGTAACTAATTACATTTAAGTATAGGATTTAATTTATTTAAAATGCTTTTTATTTTTTTTGAAAATTAAACTTTTGGAAAAAATTTTACAAGAATTTTCACTAAAATAATACATTCAATCGATAACAGATTTTCTTTATTAGTTTGAAGTTACAATTACTGGTTTAATAACTAACATGTATAGCCTTTAGGTTGAAAGTTACACCAGCTGCGTATAACTCCTGCCGGAATCGATATATCCGACCAAGTCCAATCGAGACAACCATTATCAGCGCAGAAGATGTACACTGCGGTTGAATTAGTCGAAGTTTCTGAGAGAGTTCCTTTAATATCACGGAATATAAGATTAACGATTGGAACGTTACCCTTTACTATACCCGTAGAGCCTCCATCGGCATAGTCTTCTTGAATACTGATTCCAAAGTTGATGATATCTGAAAAACAGTAAATTATGTAAATGGTTAATTAGGTATTCAATTCCTGCAATAATTTACTAAAAATGTAATGTATGAGTCTTATCTAGTAAAAATTTGTGTAGCAGATATCGATTATATCTTAATGAGGGGATGATGTGTAGGGTTGGGAGAATTTAGGTGTTATTTTTGTATAAATATTACAAAAGAAATTATAATTCTTTTTGTGTCAATGAAGAGTGGAAAAATGTAGTGGGAAAAAATATGTTGGTTAAGAGTATTTTCATGCCTGATGTAATCGACATGGGTAGAAATGTGTATAAAAATGCACTTGACCAACATATTGTAGCAGTGAGATAAAGATGCGCAAAGGGTTAAGGTTGTTTAGAATGGGGACCGTCATTCGTATAATTAGTGCTTGTATTACTGGTAATTACACAAAAAAATTGTATTCTGTAATTCAGCGTTGTGTGATTTGTGGTGCAATAAATGTTGGCGCCTTGCGCAAATCATGTAGTTATCCCTGCTGACGCCGTGTATATTGTTACCTTTTCCTGTTACATATGGTAACGAAAGTTTATTTATAGGAGTGCCTTGGGCTGTGGCGAGCAGATTTCATATAGCCAGCGTAACTGTTAGACAGTTGTTTTTAATTCAACGTGTAGCTATTTTCAATAAAAGTTATTCTACAAGTTTATGTTTTGTCAAATTTTTTAAAAAGTATTATCCAATGAATAATTATTTTATTGGCGCAGTCGGTAGGATTGGCAGAAGAATTATTAGTGATAATTTTTTTGTATTTTTATACTTTATCCGACGTCCTGAAGAAAAGAAACTTGTGGTTACAGTTGCTGTCATTTATCTCTCTGAGGAGCCCTGGGTTCAACACAAATGTCAAGGTAAGTCGAATTCAGCTATTCCCGTGTATTCAAGAATTCTATATCGTATAAAATTCTCTCTGAAAATGTTTAGTTTGTGTCGTAGTTTTAAGGAACAATCTCGAAATTTTCATTGCTTCAAGCTTTTAACCAGTCTACTATAATATTTTAATTCTACCAATATAATTTTAGGATCTTACATATTTTTCACTCAACAACACTTTGTTGTTGAGGTGTCGTGTCGGAAGGTCAGATTCCAATAGACTCACCGTAATACTATTTTATAATTCTCTTTTTCCAATCCAATTTAAGATCATATTTTTCACTCAATAACACTTTGTTGTTGAGGTGTTAGTAGGTCATATTCCAACTGAACTGCATAAACTACTTTACAGTCTTACCAAATTAATTTTAATTTTGTAAACGTAGCTATAGTGTTCTACATCGAATCTTTAGATATAAAGAACTATACAGTCAGGTCCTGCTAGTAATATGCAGGGTGGGGCAATAGTGCGTACGACTTCGATAGGTCGACTTCTATGATAGCTAGAAACTTGATTGAAAAACATTAGTAAACCAGACCAAAAAGTCTATAATCGGAAATTACTTTAGAATATACATGGTGAGCCAAGATAATTCTATAGGGTCAACTAACATTTTTTCAAGTGGAATGCCATATATATCAGAACATTTTTTGAAACTTCTTTGTGGCCTCCTTCCACTCCTGTATTATTATTGACTCTCTCTCTCTCTCAACCACTTGGATGTAATGATTTTTTTTTGCTGAAATTATGCCATTTACACGTGTATATTAAAAAAATCACTACAGTCAAAGATCGGTTTTAAGAAGAAATGTTAGTATCAGTTATGAAACATCTGTGTATGATTGTAGGACTGTAGGATTGAAAAACGAACATTTTTTGCACGTACATTCCTATGGCTATTTGTGATCATTTTTAATTTATTGAACAATAACTGTAAAATTCAGCAAAAAAAATTAGTAGTGATTTTTTTAATATACACGTATAAATGGCATAATTTCAACAAAAGAATTTATTACATTCGAGTGGTTGGGAGAGAGTCAATAATAATACAGGAATAGAAAGAGGCCACAAAGGGTTTCAAAAAATGTTTTGATATACATTGCATTTCATTTAAAAAAAATGTTAGTTGGCCCTGTAGAATCGTCTTGGCACACCCTGTATATTCGAAAACAATTTCCGGTTATAGACGTTTTTGTCTAGTTTACCTATGTTTTTAAATCAAGTTTCTAGCTATCATAAAACTTGAGATATCGAGGTCGGACGCACTATTGCCCCTCTGTATATATTTTTTTGTAATTGAAGAGAAGATATTATAAATAGTGCTTCAGATGTTGCCCATTTTGATTGACACATTTCTATGCGTCTTTGGAAGGAGGTTTCTACTGTTCATAAAAATGCCGGAGTGATACTTCTAAAAGTATTTATTATCCTTTATTATTATTAAAAACAACAATAAAAATTTTCCGACATTCATGGACCTTTTATATAAAAGTTAGTTACAGTTCAGTGAAGTTAACAATAACGAATTATTTGATTGATGCTGACCAACACTTATTCTTTGAAATAGATTAATAACCAGGTTAAGAAAATTGTCGGAAAATCGGACATTGCAGTGAAGAACAAATGTTGAAGTAAAGTGTAATTGATTGTGATTGTGTGTGATTTACCACTAATTGTTACTAATTCGACAAAACGTCGGTCTGCGAGCCCAGGTAAAAAAAATATGTGCTCATATGAAATGAACAGAGAGATCGGATCAGCCAGCTCTACCAAAGTGTAAAATACGTGGAAACTTTTCAATAACCTTTCCGTAGTAGTGTAATAGAAGCCAGTTTGAAGCTACCAAGAAAATGACATCATTCTTCGCATTTGCTACTTTTTGGTAAATTATTATTGAATGGTGACGCCATATTGACATAGATAAAAATATAATTCTGAAAACCATTTTTTCAATTAAATATGGTTATTTGCAAACATCATTTATAAATAGATCATTGTCACTTCATAGCAGACAAAAATATGTTTTCCATAAAATATGTTGCACTTTTCGAAAAAACTATTTTCTCAAGAGCGCGTCTTTTTTATCGAAGTATCATGTAAACATTTTACAGAAAACAAGTAGTCGTTTTAGTAGTGAATAATGGGGGATTCTTGACATCCACCCACTTCTGGCCTTGAAACTCCACCCCCCCACCCTTTACCTTGAAACTCAACTTCATCCTTGAGCTGTAACCTTGACTCTGAACGAAATAACCCTGGTTCTTGAGAAAGTCCTTAACCTTAGAGTCTCCCCTCTTCCAAGTCATGAAGGTATAAAGAACATCAGAAATTTTAGGATTGTTAGTAAGATATTAACGCAGCTAGAAAATATACAAATCAAAGTAAAACCTAAGCGATATCGTGAGTGAATTGGAATACGGTGAACTAAGAGCTCAGGAACAGTTAAATTATGGACAACTACCAAGTTGTAGCAAGCAACCTATTTATGATGAACTACAAAAATTTGACCATAACTAAATACTAATGAGCCACAACTGGGAGTAGTAAACAAATGAATGAGTTGATATCTCAAATTATAATTAACCAAAAGCATTAAATAAATCAAAAGGTAAATGATTATCTATCGGATTAACAGCAAAATACAATTATCAACCAGCAGTCAAATTATATGGTAACAAAGGGCAAACCATTATATTCAGTGAATTAGCATGAAATTTTGTGAATATCAGGGAATAATAATGAACTGCTTTTACACGAAATCATTTTGGGATCCTAAACTTCGTATTGGTCTGTTGACTTTGTTACAAACCCCCCTCGACCATGGCCTTAGGGGTTCGGATAGAGTGGCCTACGAGTCGGCAATAAGGCAGATTCGTAGCCCGAAAAAAATAACACAGGGGTTCTTTTCCGGGTTTCTATGGGGAACATCAACTAGATAGAAATAAAATATATTGATTTAGTATAAATATGATTTATTTAAACAAAACAAAATCAACCCACGACACAAAAAAAAATTAATAAAGTTTTTACTGTAATAGAAAGCAACGAAAAAATATCTATATAATTAAGGGGGGTAAGTGGAACGACTACTTAACTTCAATTGCAGAAATATCCAACTTTGTGATGATTTCCAGCTGCCCGAAACTAATATTTACGAATACGAGAGTTTTATTTTTATTACCGACGTTACTTTTCCTATTTCACCACACTTAGAATTCCTTGTTATCAGGTTTTACCAGCTAACAAAACGACGCGACGTTTGAATTACGATTTTTAAAATATAGCTTTGTTCTTATTTTTATAATCACTTTGTCATATCTTTATAAATTTCTTGATGCGTCCCTGATCTCAGCTCACACACGACTCTTTCTGGTCTCTCCCCTTACATTTCCGCGTCCAGCCTTTACCAAAAATTGCTGACAAACGCGTCTGTAAAATTTAAACGTTATCGCTTGGAATTCTATCACAACAACACTGCCACGTTGCAGCCGTTTAAAAAAGAGATCAATCTGTGATACATCGAAAATAAAACGGATTCAGAATTAAGTTATAAATTGAATGAAAGGTTTTGTTACGTTAGGCAATTATTACAACTGAGGTTTTTCATGGTAAAAAAAGTTATTAGGATAAGTGGTTACAAAAGTAATGAAGACGAATATTTTACCTTGCTACATTATGTAATCTAGGAGATATGCTGGATATAGTGTAGATGAAGGTTCTGAAGTCCCGAAAATTTCAATATTTTTATTCTGCAATGTATAACCACCCTTTCTATTGCAATTTGGCAAACAATAAAATGAATAGTTGAAACAGTACCTCGGTTAGCTCAATCAGAGGGTATGGATTCTAATATTGAATATTAATTATTTAAATCGAATGTTAATGATTTTAATATTAAAATTGTAATTGATTTTAATCGGACAGTTATAATTGCTACCAATAACTAATAAGGGCACCACGCATTCTTATTTAATAGAAAATACGAAAAATCCACAATAGCTATCAAAAAACTCTAAAAACTTTTATATTTTTGCACACACAAACAAGGACAAATAATTAAACAACAGTTCAAAAATAATAACAATTAATTTATCGAGTGTAAATGGACAATAAACATTTAAGAATTTAGTTTACAATCTAAAATCTGAAAACAATTGAAATTTGATGAATGCATTTATGAAAAAAATGAATGAATTAAGGTAATTTTTAATTAAAAATTGAACACACTGGTTAACATTACTTCTTCTGACCAAAAAAATGTTGATACCAATGGAAGGTTCTTACGTAACTTTGTTGTTGAACAACTGTTGGAACCAGACAGATTGACAAAGGTGAGGTTTTCGGGTGAATCTCTCTCGAGTACTCGGGTTACGACGTGGTGGAATAACCCTTGCCTGGTGGGTCGTCTTGATATCGAGATCACCAACAGCACTCCTCCACGCTATCAAATTTCACAAGTGGTCCAACAGGAATACGTAGACTGGTATACGGAACCTCCAGGTATATTTCCCTCGTTGGTGGTTCAATGGCAATTTACAAAAAAAAAGGGGAAAGAATGTAAGAACTTCCAGCCCATGAAACAATGGACCGAGTTTCTTTGTAAATAAGAGAAGAAGACATTATCGTTCCGGGCGAGAACTACCAGGGATTTACCATCCTCGAGACATTACCACAAGCGGAAAATTTCAAAACCAGATTTGAAATTTAAAATAATACTGACGAAATATTATGTGGCGATTTCCCCACAACCTTTCCAAGTTTACCATTGCAATCCCAATAACTACGAAATTTTTAACATCGAAAACGCTTTACCGGAGTACGAAACGCACTTCTTCAATAACCAAACAAAAAATTATTTGAAGGACAAAATACTAACCGATCACATGAATAGCGAGGAACGCGAACAAATACTAAAATTAATAAATAAATCTCCAGATATTTTCCATATGAACGAAAAACAGCTTTCATTCACCAATAAAATAAAGCAAGAGAAAAAACTAGTAATGAACTCCCGGTACATACAAAATCTTACAGGTTCCCTTTTTGTCATAAGCAAGAGGTTACTGATCAAATAAACAAAATGTTAAACGACGGTATAATAAGAATATCACAGTCCCTGCGGTCATCCCGAAACTGGATTGTCCCAAAGAAAGCGGACGCGTCCTGCAAGAAAAAATAGCGGATAGTCGTCAACTACCGCACGCTCAACGATAAAACTATCGATGGTCGTTATCCCATACCAAACATCGAGGACACATTAGATAAGTTAGAAAAATGTAATTACTTCACCACTATCAATCTCTCAGCTGGGTTCCACCAGATTGAGATGCAACAACATTTTAATCAAGAAAATACTTTCAATATAGAAAACGGTCACTATATGAGTATTTACGGATGCCCTTTGGACTGAAAAACGCTCTGGCGACTTTCCAAGGGGTACCATGTACTCCGCGCTCTCCAAAATAAAATTTGTCCCGTGCATATGGATGAAATTATCATATTCTCCACTTCAATTCAGCAACATGTAACAAACCTCAAACAAGCATTCGAAATATTAAGAGAATCAAAATTAAAGATCCAGCTCGATAAATCCGAGTTTTTTCAAAAAATGTCAAATTTTTAATTCACGTTATTACACCGGAAGGTATTAAACCTAACCCCAATAAGATCAGAGCTATACAGAGATTCCCAATTCTAACTACCGCAAAAGAGATAAAGTCTGCCCTTGAAGCGCTAGGTTTTTATCGGAAATTCATTAAAGATTTCGCCAAAATAAAAAAAGCGTTCACACGTTGTCTAAAGAAAGGCGAAAAAATAGCCCATAACACTGAATTCATAAATATTTGAAAATGCAAAAACATATTATCAAATCAGCCTACTTTACAATACCCTGATTTTGAGAAACCCCCTACGGACGCTAGCAACTACGATATATAGGCCGTGCTTTCACAAGGCACTCCCAAAAATGACAGACCAATCGCCTATGCCAGTAACTAAGCTCCGCGGAACGAAACCATCGAGAAAGTACTCCTGAGCATTGTAAACTTTACCAAATACTTCAGATCATACTTATTTGATAGGAAGTTATCGTCACTGACCACAAACCTTTACAATGAGTAAACAATTTAAAAGAGCCTAACTCACGTTTAATGCCGTGGAAATTGACTATTACTATGATATAACGTACAGAAAAGGTAAGGAAAATAAAGTTGCGGACGCCCTCTCTCGTATAGAGATATGCCCTTAGAAAACGAATTAATAATAGGTAACCTTGACCAACAAGATCAACATAAACTAGACGATGGGTTTCCAGAATTAACCTTTGACGATCTTGTAACTCTCGAAAACTAGTCAGATCCCAATGTCAACTCCAAAGATCTCGTTGAAAAGACAAACGATAAAAACAAGTTAAACATTATATCAGATATAACCTTACATTGGAAAACCTATAAGTTCTAATGAAACCCAACACTTGGCTACAGAAAATTCTGTTTTAAATGTCCACATCTCAGAGCTGTCTAAATAAATTCCAAAATCAAATAATACTTAACACTAGTCGCGACGCTTTGGAAACTCAGATTAAACTAGAAAACCTTTTAATGAAAAAATCCTGTTAGATAACACTACCCACGCGAAATAAAAAACAATTTGAAAAAGAGCTAGTAGAAACATTATGCTGGCATACCAAATAATATAACTTGTGTTCGGGGAAAAGAATTTGATAATAAATTATTTGAAAATTTTTGCACTATGCTCAATGTTGATATCCACTACATTACTAGTCGAAACTCTAATAGTAATTCCCCAATCGAAACGTTCTACTCAACTCTGATCGAGGAGCTTAGAATTTTAACCGCAGAAACGCCTATCATGACACAGATACTTTACGCTAGAGTATAACAACACCATACACTCAAGCACCAAGTATACACCGTTTCAAATGATTAAAAAAACATTAACGACCAAAGTCACGTTGATATAACCACATTACGCATAATGACAGACTATTTAGAAAAGCATAACCGTAATTTAAAATAACCACTATTGTAAATGATAATAATGAAAGACAAAAAGATATAAGTAAAATCAATTTAAACCGCGTTAATCCAACATCAGTAGATAAAGATGACGATGCTTTTGTCCTCCGACATAATCGAAATAAGTGAAAACCTCTATATTATGAAAAATACACGATTAAAACAGACCTAGAATACAAAATCGAGAGACGAACAAAGGAACATATAAGAAAGTTGTAAAACCAAAAAGAAAAGTAAATAATGGGGCAGCATCTGTTTCAGATGTTGATATTCCTACTACTTGCGACACTTCCGTCGACTCAACCAAATCGAATTAAAATAAATTCTGTTTAACATCTAATACTGCCATTTTCCCTCGGAATTTATTAAGTACATCGATTTGAATACATTAGAACAACCTCTAACAGAATTAAAATAAATCTAAAATGAATCGTGCCCCTAATCAACACAAAATACGAACTCTATCCACAATTGAGTAGTATCCACAGTCACTTAGATTATCTCGTGAAACAAGTAGAAGTAAAATTATTTAACATAAAGCCAAGAAAAACCATACGCCACAAAAGAGGGCTTTTCAATTTAGTGTGAAAAGGGTATAAATGGGTTTTCGGTTTATTAGATCAGGATGATTGATAAATATGATAACGCTGTTTCTACTTTAGAAAAAAATCAAAACATAATTCATGATGACCTAGAAAACTGTCTAACAATCATGAAACAGTTCATGAACGAGAGTTTAACAACCTTTAACAAAATAATTGACAACCAGAATGTTATTAGTAAAAGACCAAGAACGATTGATCAAACATTAATAAATTTACATTATTCCCGCGTTTATAAAATTATTTAGATATCATGATTTTCGATAGATGATGATCAATGATCAATATATTAGACAATATTCCATCATACTCACCAGTTTAGATACATAGTTTGATATTACCTGGAAACGAGCTACAACATAATATACATATTTACACAAAATTACATCAAGATTTTGATAAGGCATTTCTATATATTATAAAATATTACTCTTTACCTGAAAATCTGATGTTTTCATAAGTAACATCAGAAATTACACCTGGTCCACCATCATTGTGTGTCTTGATGTGAATGGCGTTGATGGAATTAACCACGGTGCAATTGGAATATGTAACGTTTCTAACGGTGTTATCGAAATGCGATGTCTTACTAAAACCGACCGATAGACTTATACCGTGACTGCCGTTACAGTAGAGCCCGGAAAAGTGCATGTTAAAACCTTGGTTTACGGCTACGCAGTCATCCTGGTTAACCACGGTAGAATCTTTAATGACCACGTTGCGGGCAGATATGACATCAAATCCATCAGTGTTGTGTCCACCACGCTGAAAATAAGATAGAAAATTACATACAATAAAACCTCTTTCATTAACATCAAAAATTTCAACTGAATCGTTTTCTATGAACAGAAATATTAGCGAAAAATCTACAAATCTATGAAATTTCGTTTAATTATTTTTGTAACAATTGAAATGTTTGGAATTAGCATTCCCTTGTTTGGAATTAGCATGGAGAAATTGTTTCGCAACCCAAAATCTGTACTTACCCCATCTCCATAAGAACAGTCAATGTTCCAGTCTGTAATAGTTACTCCATCTGTTTGATTTATCAGGGTACAATGGTGTGGACAATTCAATAAATTAATGTTTCTGAAAATCGAATTCGTCACACTAATGCCGATAAAATATGGTTTAGGAACACCTCTGTCGCCCAGACCGTCCCAGTAGAAGGCCCCTTGACCATCTAATACTGAGCCTACGGAAAACAAACCTATTATTCTATTACATAGAGACCTATAATATCAAGATCCTTATTGTTGATGTTGCGTGCACCTTCTTTGTACAAATGAAGGTAACAAACATAAATCGGTCTGCGAAGGATTTTCTTTCATTCGATAATTATTCCTTAAGTCAATCAAAATTAAAGCTTAAGCATTCTTCGCAAGATACAAGTTTATAAATCATCAAGTGTTATAGTCTGTTATGAAAATAATAACTGTGTGGCTACTTTATTTAATCTTTAATTAAATGAAATGAGAGGATTACGACTTTGTACCTTTTAGGTATAACTTTCGGTATGTATTACTATCTGTGAATAAATCTCATTTCAATTGGAAAACCTTGGTATTTTATACCTTCATTAGTAATATTTAATGTGTTTTTATTATTATGCTTATTTAGTGCAAAATGCTTTTTACCCAACTGAAGAATATTTACACAATGATTTCTCTGATTTGAATAATAAATAGTTTATTCTTCATTTATTTATTTTGTGTACAATACATTTTACTTTGTATAATTTTATGTACTTCAATAACAGCAGTATTATTATTATTTTTCGGACTATCCGATGCCGGACAGTCCTCCCGTGGCCTCCGACTCCTCACGGGAGTTGCGCCGGCGCATTAACTCCAGCCACTCCCCATGTCCCGCAGGGTTAGTGACTGTAGATACCAGAATCATGTGCCCTAAGCAGAGGGAGAGAACACAGAATGACCGCCTTCTGTATTTGGCCTGCCAGTCACTCGGCTGATTTTTGGCAGGCTGGTATGATCTTCAGTTCCGAGAGCAGATTAGGCTTTATCACTCCGAGTACACCGATTATAAGGACGACCTTTTTTATCGAGTAGCCTGAGTACAGCACTTGGAACTCATACCGGAGATCGCGTTATTTGGTCCGTTTCTCCTCCTCTTTCAAGGTGATGATTTTCTCCGCAGGTGCCGAGAACTCGATGACATACATCGCCTTGAGTTGATGGTCGAGGAGGACTATGTTAGGCTTGTTGGCTTGAATTAGCCTGGCCGTCGGGAACGAGTAGTTCCAGTAAATCCGGCATTTCTGGTTTTCTACAACGGACTCAATATCTCCGGGGACGTAAGGCAGCACTGATCTCCGGTCTACCCCGTACGAGTGCCTTAGATGGTAGTATAGTACTCGTAATGCCGCATTATGTCGATGGATGTAGGCCGAAATCGCGTATATGGGGCATGCAGATAGTAAGTGCATGAGCGATTCCGACGCCTGATGGTAGGCCCTGCAGTTGATATCAGGAACCTCTACACTTACTTAGGCTGACCTTAGAAAGGCGAATGTCAGCCTGGTCGATAAACACAGCGTTTCTATGTTCTTATAGAAGACACCATGCTTATTATCATTATTATTATTATTATTATAACATAAATATCTATAAGGTTTTTATTTTAGACTTGTAAATATTTAATAAAAATTTAACACCAAATAAATTACTACTACTATTACGGGATGTTGTAAAACCAAA
Source organism: Rhamnusium bicolor (assembly GCA_029963845.1). NCBI lineage: Eukaryota > Metazoa > Arthropoda > Insecta > Coleoptera > Cerambycidae > Rhamnusium > Rhamnusium bicolor. The sequence continues at coordinate 57,148 of JANEYF010000344.1, read as the reverse complement.
ATTCTAAAAAAAAATTAATTATCTCAAAAAAATAATGTTACCAAAAAATCACCCAGAACACATGGAAAGCCCACAGCTATTAGGAATATTCAAAAAAATGCCCGAGACCGAAATTGCACGGGTTCAAAATATCACATGTCACATCTGGCGCAGTAACTGTGTCAAAACAATTATAATGTGAAAATGACTTGAGTTCGTGAGATTAAACTTAAAGCATCAAATGAATACTTCTGGGTCAAATTTTTTTGATTCTGTATGAATCGGTTGAAGATTATCTAGAAATAAAAACATTTTTGAAAAATATGGTAAATGTCCAACAGATTTCCATCAACTAAAAGTTAAATCAATTAACTCTGTTTTATTGAAAATAACAGATAGTTTCTGGTAAATGTAACATTTTGCAAAATTGCATTATGGATCTATACACTATTTACTTTCTTATTCCTAATATAAGGAAGTATAATAATCGTGATTTTTTTTCGAATTCGAGATTTTGATTGATTTATACGTTTTGAACCCTCCTAATTCCATTCTGACTACTTTCCGAATGATGTCTGTCGGTGCGTGTGTGTATGTATGTCTGTATCCGCGAAAACTCAAAAAATACTAATGGGAGACTTCCCAAATTTGGCAGTTAAGATTGTCAACAACATTTTAGGTGACGCTTTAAATTTGGTGAGTGTGGTACCACCACAAGAGACATAATGAATTATAGAGGAAAAAAGTACATCAGAAAAAAAAATAAAAATTTTTTATTGCATTTCTGGACGAATCTCGACGAATTATAATGAAAAAATATAACTTCATGAAAAAAATTTGTCCGCATGTCTGTAGTATTGCCATAGCAGCCACAGTTTTGGAGATAAAGCTCTCAAATTTGGAACACTTGTTCTAAAAGTCAAAGACAATGTAAAATTTGATGATGAGCAAAATTGGCCAGCTGAAAGGGGGTTCATGGGACCCAAACTTTTTTGACTACAAAAAAGTATATTCTTGATGAAAGATTATAAATCATGTCTACTATATCAAGCGAATAAAATATATTTTCCAAGTACTTACTTAAATAAAGCTGATGTAAACTAAAATATTTTACACATTTTGCCTCATAAAATGGGGTTAGGATAAATGTAACAGTTTGATAATTGAAAGGTCTAATTTAGTTACAAAAATGTCAATATCAATAACAAAAAATTATTAAAATATATGACATGAATTATTATTGACAGAATGACGCTGATAATTATTAATTATTTAAAAAATTTTATGAGACATTTCAAAGTACGCCATTAACATTTAATTTAGGTAAATGAAGAATTAAATAGAATGATTTTTTTAGATCAGGATACTGGTATAAGAAAGTTATGTACTACCCACATCAGATATTTTTATAATGAAAAATAAAGGTGCTAAATAAAAATATTTTATCCAATGTTTTGATAATCAAACCTTGTTTGATATTACGCTAAACAGGACAATTTCTTTTACCATTTATGCAAACTATTAATTTTTAAAATTTAATTAATGACAAAAGAATGAAACTATTAAAGACTTATCAATTTGTTAGTAGCAATTCACTGAGGGTGCCGATCCGTATTTGTGAGGGATGTAGAAAGATGAAGGGAACCAGGATAATAAATACTAGGATAGCAAACGTATGGAACCTCACTTCTCTGTCGTTCACTTGATATAATTAATTAATTACTATTCAAAATGTTATTTACCTTGGTAATAAGCAATAAGGCACTAAGCAATTTTATTTTTAACTTATTCAAAACAATTTTACGCATCCAACACATAGCGTTATAACTCTACTAATTTCCTTATAATACTAATAATAAGAAAAAAAAAACTTTCCTAAAAAACTCCTAATCAGTTCGCTTTTATGGTGTTGTATATATTAATTCACCGTCGTATGATAGGCTCAGCACACCTTACGAGTTTAAGATAAATGTGTTACCTAGCGGCCGCCGGCCGGGGGCCGGCGAATGCCTAGAATTATTCTATACTCGTAGTATATTTATGATACGGCCTTACTCAAACCCAATATGTTTATTGTGTTCATTTGTTCTCAATTCTGTCCATCTCATGCATTAAATTGTATATTAAGAATAATATATGTATTTACCTGGTGCTCCCTCAACATTTACGTTGTTTCCATGAAATTGCATTAAATAGTTACCCCATTCGGGCCATTGGAAGTATTCAAACGTAGTTGTACCCTCGAATGTAACGGAGGCGCCATCCTTCAAATGAAAATGAACAGTGTTGCCTGCTGGTACTGTGAGATTTCTGACAATGATATCAATACAATTCATAGTGATATCCATCACTTGAGAAAAGGAGGTCACTATACATTCTGGACTCGGTTCCGCAAAAGCAGATACAAAAATAGCCAAAAACACAAACAAACCACTTGGTCTCATAGCTTCATTGAAATGATAAATCATTACTGTAAAATAATAAATCTGCCTATGTGTTAAACAGCTCAAGTATCTACTTGAGACGTAACCACACAGCACTCAAAATTCCAATGTGGAAAACTGTACGTTTTATTTCATTTCAATTATTTTCTTTTTGTAATTCTCAAAAATGTTACAAACAGGTTCCTTATTCCCATTAACGTTATCGCTGTATCACAGATAGAAAGTTACATTGTATTATAAGGATTTTTTAAATAATTAGATAAAAAACAAATCAAAAAAGCTTGATAAGAAATACTGTGTTAATTTTAATAAAATAGATAATTTGAAACATGCGTTGTTTTATTTCCTTATAACTAATAGACATATGGGTCACGTCAGAAAACTGAAAACAATTTTATGGGGTGTCATATATGACGAACATAAATGTCGGTTTCTTTTGTTCAATTCATCAATTTTTAACTTCGATCTGAGTATTCGGTCATATTTGATACTGAATTATCACTAAAATATTATGTAATAATTTTGATATAAATGAGGGTTAGGAAAAATTGTAGGTAAGTAAATTCGGGACATCAGAAGTATAAAATTTTTATTTCTTTTTATAAAATATTCATATTTAAATTGGCGTATAACTTCGTCTACTTTAAATATTCGTATCAAAATTTTAATTTATAGACAATTAGTTACTTTTATGGGCCCCTCCTACCACTAGGAGAAGAGGGTAAGTCCCTCTCCCCTTGGAAACAGGAATAGTTTATACATTTATTTATGCAGCAACTTTGCTCTATAAATTAATCTTAGATAATCGTCATATTAAAGATGACGATTATCTAATTAATTTATTTCAAGTTTTAAACTTGACTTTTTTTCAGATCTGCACTGATGAAAAGTGAGTCCTGTATTCTTCAAATATAAAACATTTTACTACGCCAATTATTTATCAATTTATATGGGTGTTTCAATAAGAGCGCAATATTTCAAGTTTCAATAAAACATGGTTTTCTGCAGCAAAGTATTGAAATATTTATTGAGTAGATGTAGATATCTTTTGCGAGTTATGTATGGAACGCATCTGGTAAATGACCGCCACAGATTTGCTGGCACATGCGTAATTTGTTGGCGAAATTTTGAAACGGTGTTGCATACATGTGGCGGTATTTCGTTGATAATTTCGGCCTTCAATGCTTCAGTGGTCGGGGCTTGTTGGCATAAACCTGATAACCCTACAGCCAAAAGTCCAAAGGTGTTAAATCACAAGAGCGTGGCGGTCAATTCTGGTCACCAAACCGAGAGATGACACGACAAGAAAAAGACTCGTGCAAGACCGTCAATGTTTCACGGGCGGTATGGCAACTGGCACCGTCCTGCTGAAATGACATATCGCCGAGAGCAATATCTTCCAACTGAGGCACAAAAAACTGGGTTATCATAGCACAATAACTTTCGCCATTCACCGTTACTGCATTACTTGCTTCATCTTCGAAGAAAAACGGCCCAACGATGCCTCCAGACCACAATGCACACCACACGTTTTGGACGCATTGCTTTGTCATGAATCAATCGTGGATTTTCTGAGCTCCAAATGCGACTGTTTTGTCTATTAACGAAGCCATTGAGGTGAAAATGGGCCTCATTACTGAAACTATTTTGTCGGCAAAATCGGCATTCACATCTTGTTGTTCGAGGATCCAGTTGGTTAACTCTCTTCACTGTGCATGGTCTGTTGGCAGAAGTTGTTGAATCAATTGGACTTTGTAGGCATGGAGATGAAAATTTTTAGTCAGATTACGCTGAAGAGTGGCTATTGTAACGTCCAATTCTTGTGTACGATGACAAATCGACGTCCCTGGACTCTCGGCCACGCTCTCGCGAACTGTCGTGATGTTATGTTCTGAACGACCTCTACGAGTTCGTATAGTGTGTTTCACATCACTAACCGAACCAGTGCTTTCGAATTGTTCGATTATTCTTATCACAGTAGATGAATGAGGAACATTATATCGACCGAAAATTGGACGCACGAATCGTGGCAAACAAAACTTTCACCATTTTGATAATAATGTTTAACAATCAGGACTGTTCTATCGTATAATGCTCCATGTTTACTAAAACTCCCATCTGTCTCCTATCGACCTGACATGTCATACCTGTGACATCATGACAGCCAAACTGGCGCAAAATTCCAATATTGCACTCTTATTGAAACACCTTTTATTAGTCTTTTATTCTCATTATAATTTGTCCCAAAATAACAATCTTTGAAAATTGATCTTCATCGAATGATATTTGAAAAATGTTAATCGATTTATCTTATAAAAATGCAAAACCAATAAAGTAATTCACGAAAAGCTCATCATCAGAACAAAATAAATCCTATTTGGTAACGCAAGTTACACGTATAATTACACATTTATTCTTATGTATGGAACTTGATACCCCCCTTATCTATTTGCATTATTTTCAACTGTAACTCGTATTACGATTGTTAAGTCAGTTAATAAAACAGCATTGTATCGCACATTTGCGTTTTATTTTTCTCGCGTTAAAAGAAATATTTCTTTTTAAAAAATTAAATTTAAAGATCTATTTTATAATTCGCAGTTGGACATAGGTTGACAGTAAACCTCAAAATTGGAATATACTCGTAAGCCGTAGTACCCACTGGGCGAATAAAAATCCTGCGACCTGTGTGGGTCTAATAATTACATCCTCCATTCATGGCTAGTACTTTGTATTGTTTAAGAATAAAGCAATTTTAATAAAGTAACGCAAATATTTTACGAAAAAAATTATTTTTATAAGATAAAATGTAAATTGTAACCATTTATCTTTCAAGTAGCTATCTACCGTATAAATAGTACAAATAAATACTCAAAAATATTATCTTAAAATGATTAGGTTTATTTATTACATCAATAATGATTATTAATAATAGAATTCTGATTTGTCACGTAATATCGCCACTAGAAATTATTAATATTGCACAATTAGACCCTTTGCAGGTGCATTTTTCTTTATTTTCTTCATATTTCAAAATAATGGATTTGGCAAAATTGACTATGTCTGATGCACAGTTGAAATAATCTGTTTTTGGAACGACACGGTTAATCTTTTGATGCATAAATTTCGCATCTCACAAATTCTTAAAATCGTTGGCAAGATTAGTTTAACAAAATCATTAACAACATTTTAATACTAAAATCCAAATATCTCAAAAGGAAATAACGTAACATATTTATTAATATTTTCGAAATTAGAAAAACGAAGTAAATCGATTTAGTTTAAAATATACAGGGTGTTCTATTCATTAAAGAAAGTGAGACGTCATATTCATATTCTAAATAATTATTGGTTATTGAAAGTTGTAATAAATCATACATATTCATTACACTGTACTTTCTACAATTACCGTTTGGCTTGTATTGCCGTGCAGTTCCTGCTATGATGAAATATGGGGATGTTTTCATGGTCGCAATTTTTATATAAATTGAATCACCTCAGCAGGAAATTATTCACTTTTCTACTGACAGCTACCTTCAGCACACTTAGCTGCGTGTTTGAGTCTTAAGCGCATTGAGTTTGGCCCCAGATAGAAAAATGTCGTGCGGCCGAATATCTGGAAGAATATTGGGGTATTTAGCACTCTGATCTAGGCTTACTGGTGTTGGTAGTAATTTTACTGTCCTGTTCCGCCGTTAGCAGAGTCCGGTGATTATTTATTACCGTGAGCAAATAGTGCGTTAAGTTGGACCCGCCGCGCCGTTGGTAAATAATTTATTGAACTAATCGTTGCGTCGCATCGAGCACTCGATGTTTTCTCTATAGCGCTATATTGAGCTGGAGCAAACCGTTACACTGAGACACCAGGGTACAGCATGTTGAGATGAAATAAACCTGGAAATATTGGCTCTACATCGCGTTGAGCTGGAGCCGACTGTCGCACCATTAATGACAGAAATTACACTCATCGTAATTATTTTACCGATATGTGTAAAAAGAATTTGTTGACTTTGTACTTCGCTTAATGATTGGAATATAGGAAGAATTGATTGTATTGTTACGCTAATAGACTGTGTAGACTACTGGCGCTACCAGTATTAAAACGAATTAAATAGTCTAGATTTTAAAGTTGTCTAGATATAAAAACGAAACTAGAACTGTTCGAGAAGAGCCGGGAATGTTCAAGAAAGTTCTAGACTATACATAAATGGATACAATAGGTCCACCAGCTCAGTCTGAATTTGGAATTGAACAAGTAAGGAAGAAACAAGGTAGACTGAAGTAGATTTCTAAGTGTATAATTGTGATTATAGTTAAGTCTTTCATTAAGTTACTATTGTTAGTTATTATTCGTTAATAAGGTAGCGAATAAGGTTACCAGGACTTTCGATTAATGAATCCACGATATGGAGTCAAACACGTAGCAGTATGTTTATATGATTCATGTTTGATAAATGTCAGTTTAATGAAATAAACTACATAATTTATACTTTGAATTTCCTTATTTACAGTGAGGTATACTGGACTAATTCTTCAAATCGGCTACCTTGAGGCAAACGATGTTATAAGATTTCTACAACTTTTTGATAACTTCAAAAATAACCAAGTTGTTTCAACAAAGGACATTTTCGGGTGATGACTGCATGTACACAAAGCGTCTGTAAACAAATTAGTCAAATTTTTTTGGTGAGTAGTGGGGACTTAAACAATACAGTGTTGATTTATACAACCGAAGAAAAAGTCCAGTTAATTCAATGGTATTATTACTCTGGAAATTCCTCCCCGATACTGTAAGGAATGTATCGGAAGTTTTATCCTAATTAAAACTCTTCCGCTAATTTTGACCTCAAGCCTGGAGAAGCACATCTATGATGGTATCTTTTGAAAACTCATATTTCTTATATCTTTGTAATGAACTGTTTCTTGTCCCGCATTAGTTTTTTTAATTGAGTGAATTATGTGATAGGGTATGTGATAATTAAAAACGAACATTTATTAGAGTGTTTTAACTTTACTACTAAAGCTATATTTGATTACTTTCAGAAGGCTACCCTTCGTTGAAAAATTTACCGAAACTAGTAATATTTGTGTCCCGGTCCTTGCGATGAACACATGTATCATGTCAGCTAAACCAATAATTAAAGTTTTCATTACAAATTGGATATCTACTTCAGTTAGTTTTCTAGCGATAAAGTACACTTGTATTACGATTAGATAAATAAGTCATCTATTTAGTATACGTTATAATATACAATTCCACAACAGTTTTATCAAATTAATAAGCAACATGATGTCGACAACGATTCTTTTAGTTCTTTCCGCATGTTTCCTGGTCGCCTTCGCTTTGCCTCTCAACGAGACGGAGCCAAGAGCCGGTTGTACCGTGACATCCTTTTCCAAGCTGGCCGATGCTATGTCAAGTTGCACCGACCTCGTCATCAGTGGCATCACAGTCCCAGCGGGAGAGACCTTAGAAATTAAACTGAAGGATGGTGCTAAACTTACCTTCGAGGGTTACATCAAGTTCGACTACAAGACATGGGAAGGACCTCTAGTGAAAATCACAGGGAAGGGTGTCACCGTACAAGGAGCTTCAGGTAATATTTTTGTAAGTAACATGTTCTGTAATACAGTTTATAGGGTCTCCTAAATCATTTATTCAATACCATGAGCATAATAATCACGAGGAATTAAAAAGATATATCGAAAATTTGTTTCTTTATCCTAATAAAGGTAAGACTAATTTAATTCTTTAGCTAAATCATAAATAAATACACACAAATAAATTAAGTAAATAAATAAATTAATTAATTAATTAATGATTAAATAAATAAATAAATGAATGAATAAATGATGTATGTATAAATAAATAAATAAATAAATAAATAAATAAATAAATAAATAAATAAATAAATAAATAAATAAATAAATAAATAAATAAATAAATAAATAAATAAATAAATAAATAAATAAATAAATAAATAAATAAATAAATAAATAAATAAATAAATAAATAAATAAATAAATAAATAAATAAATAAATAAATAAATAAATAAATAAATAAATAAATAAATAAATAAATAAATAAATAAATAAATAAATAAATAAATAAATAAATAAATAAATAAATAAATAAATAAATAAATAAATAAATAAATAAATAAATAAATAAATAAATAAATAAATAAATAAATAAATAAATAAATAAATAAATAAATAAATAAATAAATAAATAAATAAATAAATAAATAAATAAATAAATAAATAAATGTCTGTAAACAGAAAAGGGTCTCATTAAAAACAATGAGACTATATTTTTCTTCTGAATTCATTCGTTCATTGTAATCGAAGGATTAGACAACGTAATATGAAGGAAAAATTAAACTGAGATGATCTCAGATCAAAAGAAGAATTTTCTTATTTCCTTACACAAGTTTTATTAAATAAAAATAGTATGACATGGGAATATCGAAAAACCTATGAAATTTTCAATTTTTAAAATATTTTCTTATGGCGGTTTGTCATGCAAAAATTTTTTATATTTTGTCAATAACGTGTACAACTACAGTAGGAAAATGTCCAAAGTAAAAAAATAAGTTCACATTCTTATTAACGGGGGGGGGGGGGGGGGGGGGGGGGGGGGGGGGGGGGGGGGGGGGGGGGGGGGGGGGGGGGGGGGGGGGGGGGGGGGGGGGGGGGGGGGGGGGGGGGGGGGGGGGGGGGGGGGGGGGGGGGGGGGGGGGGGGGGGGGGGGGGGGGGGGGGGGGGGGGGGGGGGGGGGGGGGGGGGGGGGGGGGGGGGGGGGGGGGGGGGGGGGGGGGGGGGGGGGGGGGGGGGGGGGGGGGGGGGGGGGGGGGGGGGGGGGGTGGGGGGGGGGGGGGGGGGGGGGGGGGGGGGGGGGGGGGGGGGGGGGGGGGGGGGGGGGGGGGGGGGGGGGGGGGGGGGGGGGGGGGGGGGGGGGGGGGGGGGGGGGGGGGGGGGGGGGGGGGGGGGGGGGGGGGGGGGGGGGGGGGGGGGGGGGGGGGGGGGGGGGGGGGGGGGGGGGGGGGGGGGGGGGGGGGGGGGGGGGGGGGGGGGGGGGGGGGGGGGGGGGGGGGGGGGGGGGGGGGGGGGGGGGGGGGGGGGGGGGGGGGGGGGGGGGGGGGGGGGGGGGGGGGGGGGGGGGGGGGGGGGGGGGGGGGGGGGGGGGGGGGGGGGGGGGGGGGGGGGGGGGGGGGGGGGGGGGGGGGGGGGGGGGGGGGGGGGGGGGGGGGGGGGGGGGGGGGGGGGGGGGGGGGGGGGGGGGGGGGGGGGGGGGGGGGGGGGGGGGGGGGGGGGGGGGGGGGGGGGGGGGGGGGGGGGGGGGGGGGGGGGGGGGGGGGGGGGGGGGGGGGGGGGGGGGGGGGGGGGGGGGGGGGGGGGGGGGGGGGGGGGGGGGGGGGGGGGGGGGGGGGGGGGGGGGGGGGGGGGGGGGGGGGGGGGGGGGGGGGGGGGGGGGGGGGGGGGGGGGGGGGGGGGGGGGGGGGGGGGGGGGGGGGGGGGGGGGGGGGGGGGGGGGGGGGGGGGGGGGGGGGGGGGGGGGGGGGGGGGGGGGGGGGGGGGGGGGGGGGGGGGGGGGGGGGGGGGGGGGGGGGGGGGGGGGGGGGGGGGGGGGGGGGGGGGGGGGGGGGGGGGGGGGGGGGGGGGGGGGGGGGGGGGGGGGGGGGGGGGGGGGGGGGGGGGGGGGGGGGGGGGGGGGGGGGGGGGGGGGGGGGGGGGGGTTTTGGGGGGGGGGGGGGGGGGGGGGGGGGGGGGGGGGGGGGGGGGGGGGGGGGGGGGGGGGGGGGGGGGGGGGGGGGGGGGGGGGGGGGGGGGGGGGGGGGGGGGGGGGGGGGGGGGGGGGGGGGGGGGGGGGGGGGGGGGGGGGGAGGGGGGGGGGGGGGGGGGGGGGGGGGGGGGGGGGGGGGGGGGGGGGGGGGGGGGGGGGGGGGGGGGGGGGGGGGGGGGGGGGGGGGGGGGGGGTGGGGGGGGGGGGGGGGGGGGGGGGGGGGGGGAGGAAAGGGGGAAAAATATTTTTTTTTTTTTGGGGGGGGGGGGGGAAAAAAAGGGGGGAAAAAAATATGGAAATGTATATTGTGGGGGGGGGGGGGGGGGGGGGGGGGGGGGGGGGGGGGGGGGGGGGGGAGGGGGGGGGGGGGGGGGGGGGGGGGGGGGGGGGGGGGGGGGGGGGGGGGGGGGGGGGGGGGGGGGGGGGGGGGGGGGGGGGGGGGGGGGGGGGGGGGGGGGGGAAGGAAGGGGGGGGGGGGGGGGGGGGGGGGGGGGGGGGGGGGGGGGGGGGGGGGAGGGGGGGGGGGGGGGATAGGGGGGGAAAAAAAAAGGGGAAAAAAAAAAAAAAAAAAAGGGGGGGGGGGGGGGGGGGGGGGGGGGAAGGGGAAGGGGGGGGGGGGGGAAAAGGATATATATAAAGGGGGGGAATAAAAAAAAAAGGGGGGGGGGGGGGGGGGGGGTTGTTTGGGGGGGGGGGGGGTTTAAGGGGGGGGGGGAGGGGGGGGGGGGAAAAAAAAGGGGAGGGGAAAAGTGTTTGGGTTTGGGGGGGGGGGGGGGTTAGGGGGGGGGGGGGGGGGGGGGAAATGGGGGTATTTTTTTTTTTTTTTTTTGTGGGGTTTTTGGGGGGGGGGGAGGGGGGGGGAAAAAGGGGGGGGAGGGGGGTAAAAGTGTAAAATTTTAATGTTGCACTCGTTGCACATTATACGAGTATTATCAACATGATTTTATTAGATGTTTAAAAAATCCCATTTTATTTATATAATAATTCTTTAAACTATTAAATAAACAAAATTGAAATGGGTCTGTTAATTTTTATTCTTTAGACAGCTACAAGTTGAGTAATCTTGCAAGATAGTAGTTGACAACTCTAAATCTCTTTGGCACAAATTGTTCTACTTAACAATATATATAGGGTGACCCACCAAAAACAGTCCACCTATGCCTTTTTCACCGAACTTTACACAAAATGTTTAAATAGGTCGTTTTTATTTTTAAGGGGACACAAATTCACTATTTTCATTGGTAGTTTACTTACATATCAAATGATTAAATATTCGAAATATTCCCCACTAACTTCCATATAATAATAAAGACAAATCAAAAGATTGTCTGGCACTCTGTAGCATTTCTGAAGTAATTTGACGGCATTCGTGCGTGATACGTTGCCGTTAATCTTCTAAATAATTGGGTTGGGTTGCTTAAATTTTACTCTTCAGATAACCTCATAAAAATGAATCTAAGGGTGGTAAGTTTGGTGATCTCGCAGGTCACTCCTTTCTTTCTAATCCAGTAAATGTTTGATCCAAAAATTCCCTCAAAGCATGCATAGGAAGGAGCAGCACCATCTTGTTGAAATATTAAATTACCCTCAAGTTAGTGCTCGTCATCCTCCATAATATTGGTCAACATTGGATCAGCATTGTTTTTTGGCAAATCCAGGTACATAATCTCTAGTTAAAATACCAGGCAATAAAAAAGATCCGATAACACGATGACCAAAAATACCCACACGGACATTTAATTTCTCTGAATGTTGAGTGCATACTTCATAGAATATCTTCAGATTAAAGTATGCCCTAATAACAATTATGGCGATTGACTACCATTTACGAAATACGAAATATCTGATGTGACTAGCACATTCTTATACCAGTCTGATTTAAAAAAATAATTCTATTTAATTCTTCACTACCACAATTAAATTTTAATAGCGTACCTTGAAATGTTTCATTAAATATTTTAAATAATTAATTTTCAGCGTCGTTCGATACTGTCAATAATAATTTATGTCATATATTTTAATAATTTCTTCTTATTCACATTTTTGTAACTAAATTAGACATTGCAAATGTCAAACTGCCAAATTTATCCTAACCCCATTTATAAGGTCAAATGTGTAAAAAATTTTAGTTTACATCAGATTTATTTAAGTATTTGGAAATATATTTTATTGATATAGTAGACTTGATTTATAATTTATTCATCAAGAATATATATTTTTGTATACAAATACAAAAAAAATTTGGGTCCCGTGGACCTTCTTTCAGCTGGCCAATTTTGCTCATCACCGAATTTGTCATTGTCTTTGGCTTTTAGAAAACTGTGGCTGCAATCGCAAAACTACAGACATGCAAACAGATTTTTTCCATAAGTTACGTTTTTTCATTACAATCAGTTGAGATTCGTCCAGAAATGCAAACAATTTTTTTTTCCTGAAATTGTACCTTTTTTCTTCTTTCATTCATTATGTCTCTTCTGGTGGTACCACATTCACCAAATTTAATGTGTCACCTAAAATGTTGTTCAAAATCTTAGTTGCCAAATTTCGGAAGTCTCCCATTAGTATTTTTTGAGTTATCGTGACCCGACATACACACACCCACGCACGCACACAGATGAACCGACAGACAACATTCGGAACATAGTCAGGATGGATTCAGGAGGGTTCAAAACGAGGTCGAAAGAAAGGTAGATCTGATTATCCGTTCGTTTATCAGATCACAAAATTGCAAACGGCAATCATTGTAACCTTAATTGAGTTTTTGGGATGGAATTTGTAACATCCACCAAATCATAGTTGTCTTGTACTAAGTGTATAGTATAGTCCATAGCAACGTGACCAAGAACCGCTATTTCCACTACTCATTTTTCATAGAATTTTCAGTATTTCCCTTTTTATTTGATACGGACCCGATGTGACGAACTTTTGCCACTAATTCCAAAATATATCCATAAAGGACAATACAAACATATTTATCTACATGTGTCTTGTCTACATGTCTCGTCGTTATTGCACATTCATAGTTTTGAAGGTAAACTAAAATTATTTAAAAACAAATATAGTTCCTCTTAGTAAAAGTTTAAAATATATCATTCCAGTCTATAGAATTATTTCAACTTTTTCTGCAATGAAATAAACTATTTTTGAGATATCCAAAAAATAAAATGAAACATAATATAATAATATAATAATATAATAATATAATAATATAATAATAAAGAATGTTTAGTGCCATATCCTCAAAAAAAAACAATTATGCAGCTACGGACACGTGTTTCGGAGTTTTTTTTTGGGGATATGGCACTAAACATTCTTTATTTTATTTTGACCCCAATAAATCTATATTATTTTAAAATGAAACATGTTCTTGCCATTTTTGCACCGAAGCTTTTTTCTAACATATTTGCATTTTAAAAAGTAAAATACTATTGCAAATAAAATCTAATAATTATTATTCTTTAGAAGATTTGAGGCAGAGTATCACGCACAAATTCCGACAAATTCGGTCTGTTTACTCCAAAAAATACTGTAGTATAACCGACATTTTCAACAGTATAGAAGTTGGTGGGACATATTTCGAACATTTATTTATTATGTACTAATTCTTTCAAACAATTGAATTGAAAACAGCCTAATTTTAAAAAGTAAAATGCCTTGGAAAGAGAATTTAACAGGCTTTAAAATGATATGTCATTTGACCCCTCATGCCATTTAAAATTTGGAGGATTAATGTCACCCCATTGAGGTTGTATTAATGAAAATATTGAATTTAATTATCCCCCTTGAAATAACCCTATTCAAACTTTTGTCTAAAGTTTAGCCAAAATGGCATAGACCCTGGTGGACTGTTTTCTATAGGTCATTCTGTAGAAAATGGAATCGAGATAATAAAAGTAATAATTTAAGTATCTCAATATTTGAGTTTAACATGTTTCTAAAACAGAGTATTATTAACAGGTCATAGTCTAGATGGTCAAGGAAGTAAATATTGGGACTCACAGGGAGGCAGTGGCGGAAAAACAAAACCAAAATTTTTTTAGAATTCAAGCTACTGGCAAGTCCGTTTTCAAGAACATCAATCTGAATAACTGCCCTAGAAATTGCGTCTCTATTGGTAATTCGCAAGACCTTACTTTGAGCAACTGGAACATAGACGTTTCGGCTGGAGACGAGGTGAGTGTAAAACTCTTAATGCCATAACGTACTAGATCTTCTTGATATTTCGGTATTTCAATCTGTGAAATTCGTGAAATCGTCTAGCAGTTGAGAAAAGATGAACTAAGGTTCATATTCTGTAAATATTTCTATTTCATTAGGTTATATGTTTTTTCCAGTTCTCTTGTGTAACGCTTAATTTCCAAGAAAAGAAAACTTGCTTGGCTGGGGAACAAATTTCTTTTACATTCAATATTCTTAATGCTTCGTTAGTGCCTCTTAATACTTTACTTTTCTATGTGATGTACTTTTTGTCTGCTATCATAACTGCATTTAAAAAAATTCTTTAATTAAGAAATTGACAATTAAAATTCGATCCATAATATTTTGTAATTTTTCCAGCCTTTACTCAATATGATTCGAGATAGATGTGGAGATGCAGTTGTGAAACTATTGATTGCACTGTATTAATTTGATCAACCCTGAATTAAAATTATAACCCAAAAATTCACCAACACCTCTTAACCACGAGGTCATATTAATATATTGAACACGTCATTTTTACGTATGAAATTCAACCTAAAAAAATAATAACAGTTCAGTGTATATTATCAATTTTTTCCAGAATAATATAATTATTTCATTCGTTAATAAATCACTTCATACTTATTTTTAAGCACACAATATGCAGTATTATATAGGGTGTTTGAAATACATGCATACATTCAAACTGGTGAATATTATATTATGTCCTGATATTCGTAAAAATATTGATTTTTCAAAATGTCTAAAAACAATCAAGAAAAATAATGTCGATTACTACCATAATATTACTAATCAACCAATCAAAACAATTTATTAACAATTAAATAAACAACAATGTTTATGGCCCTCGCGGGACATCCAGTCCGTTGCCGACCTAGCATCCCCGCGTAAGGCGCCGATGGAGCAGTTGTTAGATCGAGCGGAGCAGGGCCAGTATAATAACCTATGCCTATGGTATTTTTATCTCTTCCGTTTGAAGTTTTTGACTGATGCGTAACTGTTACGAGGCGTTGCCTTACGTCTCACTATGTCAATACTTACAAGAACGCGTGAAGTGTGCCTGACGTTTTCTTTCTTGATCGTTCATCCGTTCTAACAACGCCGAGAGCAAGTCTTGTTTGGTTCTCCGCAATACTTTTTTTGGCTTCAACTAACGACACGTAAATCAGTTCAAAATAAAGTTTCCTATACTACGATCTCCATAAAATGTATCTATCACGTATATATTGGTAATGGAATGTTCCAGAAAAATCTCAAAACAGCACTAAAACGTCTTATTTAGAGTCCATATTACTTTTCCGTTGATGAAATTCACTTATATGTACTAATTACAAAATGGGATGTTCTAGAAATTTCCCGATTACACTAGTTACTATTTTAAGTCTATAACACGTTACCGTTGACTCAATTCACATATCTTCTGCAGTTTCAAAATAGAGTGTTCTAGAAATGTTCCGAAATTACAAATAATCCTTTTTTTCCAGTCCATAACACGTTATTGCTAGCGACACTAGCGTATATGCAGTTATTTCTAAATCGAATGTTCTAAAAACTTCTCGAAAATCGACTTTAAAGTCACTACTCAGTCCACAAATAGTCCTCAAGCACTGTCCAGTAGCTTAATTCTCCGTGTTACCATTAATTTCTGAGTAGAACACTGTAGAACCTTTTCGAATATTCCAGAAATTTCTTTTCCAATCCACTTCCGACGCCAAATTGTTACGTCTTTGCTATCCACTCAACTAGCTATACTTGTAGATTCGTTGATTGAAAGTCCAGGTAACACTACGTTATTAACTAATTAATAATTAACAAAAATAAATTAATGAATGCCTCAGCTATAATCACAATTAAACACTTATAAATCTCGATCTTATTTCTTCTTCACTCGTTCGATTCTAAATTCAGACAGAGTTCTCGGCCCACCGTGTGCAGTATATACAGTGAGTACGTAAAGGTTGTAATAAATTCCTTAAAATCATTCCAAAGCAAGTGACAAAAATTCGTTGACACGTCGATTTTTAAATGCATCTCATTTTTTTTTTTTCAAAAACATTTTTTTCCAAATATTTCTATAGAAGTTATGATATCGTCGACTATTTTTTTAAACTACAACTCCCATTTTGAAAAATAGCATTTGAAAGAGCATAGTTTTCTGCATACAGTACACGTTAAATTCTATGGCATGTTACATGATGAAATTATCAAGAAAATAATTAATATAATATTAATAGCACACACTTCTTGCACTACTTATGATACAACCCTGGTAGAGGAACTCTTTAAAGACTTACGCTTTTTTCGGGTTTACATTTTTTTTTATTTACATAATAACGTGGACCTGACTGTAACACGTTAGTCCTTGCTTGTCATATTGTAAGTATTTAAAGTTCTGATAATGGTACATTTAAGTAAGACACGACAAATTGAAATTTTAATTGGTTATGGAACAGGTCCCGGAGACAAAATTTGGTTTGTGAATTATTTAATGATAAGTACCCTGTACGACCTATTACACAATCAAATGTGCAAAGTAGACAAGAAGTTCCGAGATTTTGGTTACGTAAGAGATAATTTCACGAACGGTCATCCTGCAATTCCAAAAAATAGCAGGTAAATGTTTTAGTGACAATGGAGGCCAATACTCACAAACCAAGCCGCGAAGTCGCAACAGAGCAGTTAATTAATCAGCCGACAGTTTTAAAATATTTGAAAAAGAATAAATGGCACCCATATAAAGCGAATTTAGTTCAAGAACTTAACGAAGATGATTTCGACCGCAGAGTAGAATTTTACGAAACCATGATGGGACGATGTAATACCAATCTTAAGCTGAGTACTTTTCTCTAATGAGGCCATCTTCTGATTAAGTGGCATTGTAAATAAGAAAAAGTGTCGGTATTTATCACATGAAAATCCACACTGGATGATAGAGGCACATACCCAGTTTCCACAGACAATTAACGTGTGAGCAGGAATTGTTGGGACTATAATTTTGAGTCCATTTTTTATTGAAGGTACATTATTAACTGGTGAAAAATATTTGGAGTTGCTCCAACAAAATATAATTCCAGGACTTGCCGCACTGTCAAAATGACGAAAACACTAATGTACCGGACAACTTCATGTACAGGGTGGTCTTAAGTTCTTGATATCTGGATATCTGTAGAAACCCACTGATACATTTTTTTCTCTTAATTACCACGTAAAATTGAGTTATCTACTTTCAAAAAAATAAGATGAAATTGTTTTGGAACTGCTGATTACTAGAAACATTCCTCATTTTATCTCAAATGATGCAGTGTCTAGAAGCAGCGCTGCCGCATTTCTTATGCAATTTATCATCTAGCAGTAAATTCATTCTCGGACATAATAATTTTAAATAAAATAATTACCTACTTAAGCGATTGTTCCATTTGAAATAATTTTTAAACATTTTAAAATACCTTTTAATGTAAGAAATGAACAATTTTGCCTTTTTTGCATCAATTAACATTTCTTTCAAGTGTTTTGTATGGAATATACAACTTAAACCAAATTTCTTGATAACAATAAACTTATAAAATGCTACCGACAATTTTAATTTCGTTTTCTTAAAGTTTATAAAAGGATTATTATTTTTTAAGTAGTTACTTACCATGCGATTATAAAAATTGGAAGTAGTCCTGTAATTTATTAATAAATAAATCGTTTTGAAACAGTCATCGAACTATGTTTGGCAGGTTCATTGACCCGACAGGTCAATGGGCGAGGCACACTGACCTATGTTTTACGTAAATTACATTAGCGACCAATTCATGATTCACCACTGGCTGCAGGTGATTCTTATCACATCATCATGCATATTCCTAGAATTAAGATGAAAAAACGAGTTTAAATCAGTAACACGGTTCATTCACTAAATAAAAACAATTACCCAACAATATCTAACCGCATTTAATAATATTAATTAAATAACATCTAACTGAGCCACCGGTCAAAATAAACTCACTTTTTGAAATTAAATATTTTACTCGAAAATTAAACATCTTGTAACAGCCCGAAAAGTAAAACATTCAATTTAATTGTTTTAAAGAATTTAACTACAAATTAAAACATTTTTCTCACTATTGATTCACTGATTGATTAACATATTTTCACATCATTAAATTTGTTATTTTCCATAATATCTGTGTTTTTGAGGAAATACTCGTACAAATACAAAATGGGAAACTTAAAATATTTACATCTTTGTGTGCATTGTACAATTTAAAAATGGAAATATACCTAATCTATTATAATAAATTAAATTTGGAAATGCATCAATATTGTAGTGAAGTCTTCTCTTTCAAGGTAGAAATGCATTTAAACCAATGACACCTCTTCCATGTATAACGTTTTACGTTAGAACATTTCTCCACCACACAACACATTGTTTACAAATGTTTTTTACGAAAGTACCAAATGCATTTGCACTTAATATAAGAATATATTATTTTCACTACACAAAGTATTTAAATATCATATCGTAGTAATAGAAAGTCGCAAAAAATTCATATAATTAAAGAAGTCGCACTATATCCACAGAAAACTAAACAATAATTATTAAATGAATAAAATTTCGAGTTCAAGTACCAAATTTCTGCACCCATGATAACATCAGATTTTTTGATGCGCAAACGTACAAGAACATTCTATACGGTAGAACTGAACAGGACCGGATTTAGTATTGCAATAACATTTAACAATTTTCTAGGTGGACTTAAACTTGAGCTCTCCGAGCTCAAAATATTATACACATACATTTTTGAGCTCTACGATTAGGTGAAAAATCTTGAAGTTATATTAAAAAAACACTTTTTTTGTAATTTTTGAACTGCGATATCTTTTGAACAAATTAACCAATCGAGATGCAGTTTGCAGCATTCAACGTAGTTATTCAAGTACAAAAGTTATGTTTGTACCAAAAATCGTTCCGACAGGAATTTTGAATGTTATTTCAAAAAAAACACTTTTTTTGCGAATTTTTCGTAATCGATATCTCTCGAACGAATTAACCGATTGTGATGCGATTTGCGACGATCGATGTTGTTTTATTAAGAGAAGAGCTGATTAGATTTTTGACTTGATCGGTTCAGTAATCTAAAAGATATTAAAAAAAAAAATTTGAAAATTTTATTTTTCAGATTTCTCAAAATCTACCTGGCCGAATCGGTTCTAATTCTCAGGAAATCTAAGTTGAGTCAACCCCTTTAGAATGCCGCAAACTACGTTTCGATAGGTAAAGCCGTTCAAAAGTTATGAGAGGTTTACATACACCGTACACACATACCACACACACACACATACCACACACATACACACACACACACACACACACACACACACACACACACACACACACACACACACACACACACACACACACACACACACACACACACACACATACATACAGCCATACAGACACCATCGTGGTATAGCTTCTTAGGACCTCAAAACGTCGAGATCTGACAAACTCGATTTTCGAAAATCGGAGTGAAACCAATAACTTCCCGATTTCTGAAAATTTTCAATTTTCTTAAGGGGAAGTTAAAAAGTGTTTTTTTTGGTATAACTTCGAGATTTTTTTACCTAATCGTAGAGTTCAAAAATGTCTGTGTATAATATATTGAGCTCGGAGAGCTCAAAAATTAACTAATACGTATATTTTTGAGCGCTTCAAGCTCGAAAATAGCAGGAAGTTTCAGGGATGGCCTGCAGGGTCAACCGATTTTCAGATTTTTTTATGTTCTGCGAGTTTTTGTCCCTTCTATAACATAATTGTATTCTGCTTGTCACCAGAATAATTAAGTTCAACTGTTAAAAATATCTTACAGGAAAACAATACGTTTTCTTCCAAGTTGGTTTCGCAAGAATGGGTTTCGGTTCATACCCTTTTTTTATTATTTCATAAAAGAGCGCTTTCAAAAAAGCATTCTAGTACAATTTTCTGATTTCTAGTAGAATTTTGTATCAAAAGTTGGTACGACTTACTTAATTGGGTTCTGCACTCAAGATAATACAACTCTGAATGACAGACCTACATTCCGCAGTACTACCAAACCGCCCCGACGGTAAACAACTAAACTTAACAATCTTTATATGTGTTCAAATTTTATTCTCGATTTTAAAAATTCACTGTTTAAAAAGAACAATTTTTTCACAAACAGAAATTACAAAATGAAATACACAAAATGACTTTATTTTAAGATGTTAACAATAACACGGTCATAAAACAAGTGCTTTGTCTTTTACAATTGAGACTAGCTCGTCGCTGCTGGTTATCTCTGCTGACGGTGCATAATGAATGCATCGGCACTATTTCCTGGGATGTATCTCCTCCCCTAACAAGAATGAAAATTATGGGGAAAAATTTTCATTTGGAATTTGACTTCTCCGTCTTCTTGGGTTTCTGTAACTTTCTCTTCTTTCTTGATGACAACTTTTTTACAATAATGATATTTCTGGAGGCACTTATACAAAGGTATTATGATAATGATTGAAATTATAATAGAATTGTTACATAATGAATATTTGGATATTCTTTAAAATTATGATTTATTACAAGTTCATGTTGGTTATTTTTAATTCTTGCCAATTTGTCTAATGGAATTTTTGTTAATTTTATTTCCAAAGTGTTTTCTGGTTGACTTTCAAATTTTGGTACACTAATCCGAGGTAATAGTAAGGGTTCACTGTCTGTATAGCCTTTTTCGTTTACAAAGTTTATAAAATTATAAGTAAACGAACATCCTAAAGGTAGTTCTATTAAATGAGTGTTTTTAAGGTTTATAATGTCTTTTTTATTGCAGTTTATTTGAATTTCACTTTCACTTTGAAATATTAAGATATAATATTTCGCATTTATTTGTTCAACAATGTTAGAGTTTATGGACAGTTTTGTATATTGACAATTTGTTTTAGCACTGGAGTTTAATATAGCTGTTATGCAATCCTGTTGTTGATTGAGCTGATATAGTTGGGTGTCATCGCAATAATAGATTGAACTGATGTATTGACATTCTTGTGCTTGATATTGATATACGCCTTCGTATGTAGCAAGGTAAGGGTTATCTGGTATGAGAGTGGTAAAGTTTGATGTAGGGATTGAGTAGAGATGATAATAATTGAAAGGTTTAGGGTTTATGATAGGGGTTTCTAAAGCGAAAACTAGTCTTGCATTAGAATAATATGACTTTACTTTGATTAAATTGTAATAATTATATGTCTTGTTCTTCATGAAATATTAATTGTTCGTTGTTATAAGTTTTTGAAAGCTTATCGATTATTGCTTGAATTTCGTGTAATTTGAGAATACTATGGTGTAACGTATTTAATTTCGCAAAAGTTATAGCATTTTCTATATCAGTGAGAAAATATATTAGTGAACTTAAATTGATTTCTATTTGGTCAAGAAGGTTTCATGTAGTGATCAAATTCGAAATTTAAGTGTTCAGTTTTCTTTAATAAATCTTTTACAGTTTCTGAAATTATTTCTTGATTGTGTTCCAATGAAGAAATTGATTTATTGAAAAAGTTTATTAAGTCAATGTTTAATGAAATTTGTTTGTTATACGAGTTTACAATTTTATCTTGATTTTCTGATAATTCCTTTAATGCATTGTCATCTCAGCGTCGTCATGAACGAGATTACCTGAAATAAATTTTATGACTGAGCCCAGAGCGTTTATTAGGCCACGTTTTGAACGGGTCTCTTTAAAAGGATATTTGAAAGGGTATACTGAAGCGAATTTTGTTTTAACTAAATTAATTTGATACAAAACATCATTTTTATGATTAGTAAAGGATTGTGCGTATTGTGGGTTTGATTCTATTTCTAAGAGTTTGCAAAAATCATTATATTGATATATTATTTGGTTGATTTGTTTCCCTATTGGTGTAATGTCAAAATAGTGAATAAATTCGTGTGACGATTGTTTGATACGTGCTGTACCTAAGTAAAAGGGAAGTATCCCTGGGTTTGTTTCAAGTGAAGTAATTCTAATCTCCTGGAGTTGAACTTCCTGGAGGGTTATCATTAAGATGATCAGGGTCAGTTGGAGTAATGTCATCGTCTTTATTTGGTTCCTTTGTGACGTCTGAAACAGATGTTTTAATTATTTCTCGTGGTCGCTTGATCTGTTGTTTATGTATCGTTATGTTCTTTTTTTAGTTTAACTTTCTTACCTAAGACTTTAATTGCAGTTTTAGGTATAAATTTAGGTTTAGTTTTAGATCTACGGTTTTGTATTATTTCTAAATATACATCAGTCGGGGTTAATTTCAGGACACTCTTCAAGTTTTTTATTTCGGTTTTCAATTATTTTTTCTTTATTAGTTTTTAACTGGTTATGAACTTTGTCGTACAGAGTTTCGACATTCTTTTTTATGGTTTATGACATATTGAGCTTCAATATTGATTTCCTTACTTATGTCGAAAATATCTCGAGTTTTCAAATGCCCGGATATTAATTCGAATTGTTTTAATTTAGTGCTTGAATGAATTGTGTTATTATAACCGAATATCGCGTAATTTATAATGTCGGTTATTGGACTATTTTTATTTTCTAATCTTAAAATTCGTACGTGTTCGATTAAAGTGCTGTTGAATCTTTCGACTGGACTATTGCTGTTGGGGTGATAAGGTGTGGTGTAATGTAATTGTATTTTATGAAGTTAGGCTAGGTTTTGCAATACTTTTGTTTTAAATTCGGGACCATTATCTGTAGTTATTTGTCCAGGTATGCCATGGTGAGACATGAATTTTATTAGGTTATTTACAACTTCAATAGAGGTACCGTTATTTAGGTGATATGCCTGTCCGTATTTAGAAAAGGCGTCAATTATTACTAGGAATTTCTCATTATTTATTGTCAATGTGTCCATGTGTAATAATTCAAACGGGTACTTTGGTGTTTCTGTTATTTCTAGTTTTGGTTTAATTGGGTTTCGTTCGTACTTAGTCTGTAAACAGATTTTACATCTATTTATGTAGTTAGTTACGTCGATTCTTAATGTGGGCCAATAATATAGATTTCTGAGGTCTTTTTCAACTTCGTTTATATCGCGATGTACAGTGCCTATTTCGTGATGATGTTTGATTAACGTATCTTTCTCGTCTTTGTCAAAAACATCTATTAGCCTCGAGTTACATTTTATTAATTGAAATGTAGAGTTTTTGAATATTCTATGCACGGTTTTACATAGGGTAGGATATAGATGTTTATTGGCAAGGAAAAATGCATAGGTTTTGCCAGGTTCGAAATAATTATTTATTAAATCAATAAATTGTTATTCGGTGTCTTCAAAAGTAAAATAACATTGTCGTCTTTGAGTACCGTCAAAACTGTCTAGCAAAAATGTTCGTTCTTGCATTGTTAAGTTTGTTTCGTCAATAAATATATGATTTTTATAATAATTTATTGGTTTATCCGTTATTTTTACGTCTTGTATCGGGTTTTCAGAGGCTGTATGTACAGTGTTGTCGTCGGCTTCGTTATTGTCCACGTTAACAATTATTGATTGGTTATCGGGTTCTTTAGATGTAGATGGAATTTCGTTGTCTATTATTAAAGGATGAATCTCTATGCGGGATAACGCGTCGGCGTTCGTGTTAAGTTTTCCCTTTTTATAAATTATTCGATAGTCGAACTCCTCAAGTTTAAGTCTCCATCTGACTAGACGTGATTGGGGGTTCTTTAAGGTTCATTAACCACTGAAGTGGTTTGTGATCGGATACTATATTAAACCGTCTGCCAAATAAATATGGTCTGTAAATTTTGCAAGCATAAACTATGGCCAAAAGCGCTTTTTCGATAGTTGAATAGTTGCATTCGGCATTGTTAAGGGTGCGGCTAGCATAGGCTATAGGCTTGTCACTTCCAATAGGGCCTTGACTTAGGACGGCTCCTACGGCGTAATTTGACGAAGCCGTTGTAACGTTGAATTCCTTAGTGAAATCTGGGTGTTGAAGAAGCGGATCATTCATAAGAATAGATTTACAAGTGTTAAAAGCTTTTAAAAAAATGTTCATCATGTATTACTTTACTATTTTTCTTGAGACAATTAGTTAATGGCTTTGTAATTTTGGTAAAATTTGGAACAAATTTTCTATAATATCCTATGAGGCCTAGAAATGATTTTGTCTTTCTGACTCTTAGGGAGTGGAAATTTTTCGATTACCTCGATTTTATCGGGATTGGGCTTAATGCCATTTTCTGTTATTAAATGCCCTAGAAACTTAACAGTTTTGCAAAGGAATTCCGACTTGTCCAGCTGAACTTTTAGATTATGGTCTTTGAGTCGGGTGAAAACTTTAGTGAGACTTTCTATATGTTCCTTAAGGGAAGATGAATAAACAATAATGTCATCCATATATACTAAGCAATTATGGCCTTGTAAGCCTCTTAGAACATTGTCCATGCAACGTTGGAATGTTGAGGGACTATTTCGTAAACCAAATGGCATTCGCAGAAACTCATAGTGACCGTTATTTACATTAAAGGCGGTTTTCTCAATTGAGTTGGGCTGCAACTCAATTTGATGGAACCCTGCCGCAAGATCAAGTGTTGTAAAATACTATAGATCTTCCTAGTTTATCTAGGATATCCGTTATGTTAGGTATCGGATATCTACTACCGTTTTTTCATTTAATCAGCGGTAATCAATAACAACGCGCCATTTCTGAATATTACTCGCGTCGCGTTTTTTGGGAACTATCCAGATTGGGGAACTCCAAGATGAACTTGACGGTCTTATTATACCATTATCCAGCATTTTATTAATTTGTTTGTTTACCTCATCTTTATGCACATGAGGGTAGCGATATGTTTTGGAATAAATTGGTATTTCGTCTCGTGTTTTGATTTCGTGCTTAACATTGTTGGTGAAAGATAATTTGGAGTTATCGTAAAAGAATATATTTTTAAAATTTTTGCAGAGATCTATAATTGCATTTATTTCTTCAGAGTTAAGATGTTGGATTCTGATTAGGTTTTCTATCAAGTTATTTTTGTCACCGATTTTATTATTGATCTCGTCAATATTGGGATTGAAATTTAAATTATAAAGTTCAAATGAGTTTTCTAAGACTTTTGTTACTACAAGCGGTTCAGAAGTTCTTCGTCTGATCGGTTATGTATTTCCGTTAAAGCTAAATAACTGGCTGATTTACTCAAAGTTTCCGGTATTACTAAGCCATTTATTTCCATTTCGGGTATAATTACGTCACTATCTGTTATATTTACAGGAATTTTTGCAGTAATTATGGAATTTGCGGGTACGTGAAATTGATAAGAGTAATTTTGGTTTGAATTTTTATAACAAATTTTTAGTTTTGTGTAAGGAGAAACTAGTTCAGAATTTACAAAATCTATTTTAATATTTAAATTTTTGATAAGGTTAAATCCAAGAATTCCATCAAAGTATGTATGGAAATTAAATAGGTGAAATTGAACAATACAGTCTTGTTTAAATTCCTCAAATAAGGGAATATCAGCGCATTCGTTTTGTTCGTATGTTTTTAGTGCAGTTGAAATTGAAAATTTGTTATTATAAATTTTATCTGGAAAATAACGTTTTGCAATCTCTGGTCTTAAGATAGAGACTGTAGCGCCCATGTCTATTAAAAGTTTTAACGGTGGGTTTTTTGTTATAATATAAGGCAGTTG
The DNA here is from genome assembly GCA_029963845.1 of Rhamnusium bicolor. Classification (NCBI taxonomy): domain Eukaryota; kingdom Metazoa; phylum Arthropoda; class Insecta; order Coleoptera; family Cerambycidae; genus Rhamnusium; species Rhamnusium bicolor. The sequence goes on along the minus strand of JANEYF010000344.1, from coordinate 31,048 downwards.
TTTTTCTAAGTTGAAATTATTTAATTCAATTATATTTCCTCTATCAAAGGTTGAGTTTCCTGAAAATTTTGTGTCTGTTCATCTGTCTGTTGCTCAAATAAGGCTGGGTTGAAATTTGTCTCAGTTTGTTCGGGAAGATTGGTCTCGTCTAAGTAATAACTATTTTCAAACTGATTGTCATATTCGGGGTTATATTGATATTCGTCATAGTAGGGCGATTGGCCTTCAAAATCTACAGGAATATTTTGTTCCACGTTATTTATTTCTGCTGCGGAGCAATTTGATCTTTGCGGTTGAAAATAATTTTGTCTATTAAATTGAGGTCTTTGCATGCTTACCGTATTGTGAGTATTAACACTCATTGGGGTAGCTTGGTTAGGATTTAAAATACGCGTATTAACGCTCATTGGACTAACTTGGTTTGTGAGTTTAAAATTTCCTCTTGGCTTCCAAACGTTTACGTTATTTGGCCTTCCAAATACTTGAGCATTACTAAAGAATCTATGTCCGTGAGGGGGTTGTCGAGGTTGAATTTGTATCGGATTTCTAGGAAAGTTGTTTTGTCCCGGAAATTGTGATTGAAATTGCCGCGGTTGAAATTGTTGTGAGTACTGTGTAAGTTGGGGATACCTAGGTGGTATCTGTCTTTGCGGGATTTGTCGATATTGATTACTATTAGTTTGTTGATTTTGTCTCGACATATACCTGATGTTGTGATCTTCCGTTAAATATTTAAGAGCTTCAGCTAAATTGTTAGGTTTTTGAGACCTTAACATGGATTCAGCAGGTTCTTTTAATCCGACAATAAGAGTTCTAAGTGCTTGACAATTATAAGTATTAATTTTATTTATTTTTACAGAGGTATTTCCCTCGTAGATTAATGTAATTAGTTAGATGATTGAGAGTAGAAATCACTCTATAATAGTAAGTAATTATATCTTCGTTTGGCTTTTGGAGAATTTGTACTAAGTCAGACAAAAGTGCATTTTCGTCTCGTAAGTCACCAAATGTATTTAATAAAGTATCTTTAATTTGTGGCCAAGTTTTCGCTCCTGAAACTGCCACTATTTCTTCCGCTCTACCTTTTAATTTAGATATTATAGAATTTAACAAAAATTTATTTTTAAGAGATATTACATTATTATGATCCCAATAGGTTTCTAGAATCTCATCAACTAAAGTAATAAATCTATAAAGTTTGTGTGCAGTTCCATCAAAATCTGGTAAAAGATCTAATGGTTTTACATCGATTGATGATACGCTAACAGATTGGCTAGTTGACTGATTATGAGCCATATTTGATGTATCTTGGTCTATACCTATTTCAGAAAAACTTAACGCTAAATTTTCAACGTCAGGGTCAATCATAAAATTAGCAGTATAATAAAATAACAAATTTACCAATAAAAATTTCAATAAGATTGTTATGAAATAAAAATGAGTACGGCCCTGACAGATGTAATGTATTGTTGGCTTAATTTAATAAATTTATTAAAATGTTTTAACGATAGAATTATGTTCATAGAATAAACAACTGTAACACAGAGTGCAGGACACTAAGTTACTAGATATTGATTATTGATACTCATCAATAATAGCAATATTAAAATTAGCAATACAAAAATATTGTAAAACTTATTTATTCTATTAATTTGGTCATCTATTTATATAAAATTCATTTAATAAATTCTCACTTTTAATGCTTTCAATTTGATTTTTTAAGTATTTTTAAAGATTCTCTTAAACTTAACTTATTCTAGTTTCAGACTTAGTTTCAGCATGCATGTGAAATAAATCAAGAAAAAGAAAGGAATACGAAGACTTACCGGTCTGCAATTATTCTTTCTAGCCCTGGTGTATTCCTGATAATTTCTGTAGTTTATTAAACGGGATGCACGATTTCTTGGTTATGCAAGGATCTGCTGCTGTCCCTAGGTTCGGCAATTAAAGTTCTGGAGAACACGATCTTCTTTGATGCGAAAAGAAACGACCTATTGCCATCCCATCCTCGTCGCCAATTTTATTCTCGATTTTAAAAATTCACTGTTTAAAAAGAACAATTTTTTCACAAACAGAAATTACAAAATGAAATACACAAAATGACTTTATTTTAAGATGTTAACAATAACACGGTCATAAAACAAGTGCTTTGTCTTTTACAATTGAGACTAGCTCGTCGCTGCTGGTTATCTCTGCTGACGGTGCATAATGAATGCATCGTCACTATTTCCTGGGATGTATCTTTCAAATGCATTTATACGCGCATCGTATGTCATTGCTCAAAATCACATGTTTGAAATTTGATGAATCAAAATTTTATTATTTGTTATTGTGTTACCGTTATTTATTATTTATAATTAGTTGATGAAAAGTAGTGATAACCATGGCGAATAATTAGTCTTTATAACGACCCCTTTTTATATTTATTTCAAATTTAGTTTTATAAAAAAGCAAGCCAGTTATTTTTAAACTTACCCAGCTAGCAAGCAAGAGATCCTCCAAATTTGTATATCCCAGGGATGAGCTTTCCATCAATTTAGCTTGGATTGCTTAGATGTATATTTATATATACAGGGTTTTAGTTGGGCACCACCAGTTTTTTATATTTCACGACTAGGTAATTAATAAAAAAAAACTACATTAAACAAAATAAATATCTATTCAATAAAAACTGGAAAAAAATGAATATAAATTCGGTTACAAAGCAGAATGCACAGTAATTAATAAAATGAATGACCGACCACACGTCAGTGCACTTATATAAAAAAGACACAGTATTAGCTATAAAAAAAATTTAGGGTTAAGCAAATATTACAGTTAACCAAAAGACAATAATTGTTAACCACTTGGTTACAAAACAAATAAAACAACATACGACATCAAACGTCAAATAAACATAAAGGTATTTAACTAAATAACCCAAGTTCAAACGGGAGTTCACTCAATACTCAGAAGGTATTAATTGTCAGAAAAGGTTGGCAATATTAAGTTAATCACTTACTTTCGGTAATTGCGAAGGTCCTACTTGACTGGATCAAGAAAAAACACCATAACATAACTTGTTCAAAACACCGCATTCCATAAGACAAAATACACCGCGGTCACTAACTGCTCAATAGCATCTTCTCTATACCAAAGGTAATCCTCCAATGGGATCAAAAAAACACCATACAATAACTTGGTCAAGACACCGCATTCCATAAGGCAAAATACACCGCGGTTACTAACTACTCAATAGCATTTTCTCTATACGAAGACACTAATACTTTATGCAGCGCACACCTACGTCTGCTCTCTATTATTGATTCTCCTGGACTCCTCGATCCTCGATCGTCACAGTTGCCAAGCTGTCACACCCCCCGCGCACTCCCGTATTTCGTCCAATCACAGGGTTACAGGTTACGCAAACTTCCTCGGAAACAGACAAGGTCACGCACAAATACAGATTTAAATTTATATAATGCACATAAAATACAAAGAATCTCTTTTTAACATCAGAGATTATATTTATTTTCCCATATTATTTGGCAGATGCATTTTTATTTAGTGTTTTCGACTCGCGTCCAACCTTTGACTCTTTAAATATAATAATTTAAGCTTGCAGGGCCGTATTATCAAATTTTTTAATTAAATAAGCACTCACTTACTGCGACCGCAAGTGGTTTACTCGCTAAAGATAGGGCTTTTGATTAGGCCAAAAAAGTGGACCGTTACACCTAATGCTGAGTGGGTGAATATGTTAAAGGCATATGAAAATGCTAGACAAGGAAAACGGCCTTACGTGGAACGATATATTTTTATTAGTGATTAGTGCAATTCTCGGAAACTAATATTGTTTAATGGTTATTAGTGTGTTTTTAATTATTGCCTATTATTAGTGATTTATTTTTACTGTGTATCGGGGTATGCGGTTTATTTAGATGTAGAAGAGATTTTTTTTCAATTAGTTACGTACAGAATGCAAATTTTTTATTATTTTTCAGTATTAGAATTTTTATGGTTTAAGTTATTGATAGAGGAGTGTAAGTTTTTGTTACCAGAATCTATTGTTGATTTTACTAACATTTTACTAAACTAGGCAAAAAATAATTCTATTGTAGATGAGATAGCAATTAATAATTTAAGGCTTAGACTTCCATCGATTCACGGAACAGAAATGAATCAACCTTGCGGTCAGCTGATATTCTATGCTATCCACGTGTTAAGTAAACAAATCTGCTCTTCCGTTTGTTAAAGCAGGTGCTTTTTTTATAAAATAAATATTTTCAATTTTGTTTCATTTTTAGAATTTAATTCAAACCGCATATTACTAGTTGTATACTAATTTAAAATAGAATTGTGAGGAACTGGCAACATTGCCTGCAGTTACGTAATTTCTGTGGACGGCGTTTAGAGAGATATCCAGTGACCATCAAAATATCAGTTGCTGGAGGACGAAAAAAATATCAGAAATTCAAAAATTTTTTTTGTTCAAAAACATTTTTTGACTGTGTTAATCGATTGTACTCGACGAAATATATTGAGGGTTAAAATATAACTACGCATTTAAAACTCACCCTGTATGGTTTCAACAGCATTATTTGCTAAGAGTGCGTAATTATTTAAACGAAATGTTCCCACACAGATGGATTGGTAGACACGGATCAGTAGAATGGCCGGCTATATCTCCGGACCCAACAGCATTGATTTATTTTTTATAGGGTTACCTTAAACCCAAAGTTTATTTTAATAGACCGAACAATGTTGAGGACTTAAAAGACAGAATTAGGTACGAAATTGAAAGAATTGGAACCGAAACAAGCACTAACGTTTTGCGAGAATTTCAGTTTCGGCTTGATAATGTCAAGAAGCAAATGGCAGACAATTTGAACATTTAATTTAATTATTTTTGTTGTATTTATTAATTCCTGTGTTTTTGTTTTATTACATTGTTACAATTTTTTTCCGATAATTTCGTCACAACGTCATAGAATTTAACGTACTGTATGCATAAAAATGTGCTCTTTCAAATGACATTTTTCAAAATGGGGACGGCAAACCCCATACCTCAAAACAATGTTTAGTTGTGAAGTAATTTTTCTTTCTCATTCGCGTATTTCGTAATCCTCATTGTGGCATTCTGCATCCACTGCTCTCTTTCATTCAATATTTTAGACATTATGGCCATTTTTCTCTGCTTTCTGATCCTGTAAAAACTCGTGCTAAATTTTTGGTATTTTAGACAATTTTTTACAGTTCTATAAAGAAAAATCGCGGCACTTACAGGTTGCAATATTAAAGTTTTTTAGATTCGTCTTTATATAGGTTTAAGTTCCGTTCGAATGTTTCTGTTTCTCTCCTATAGCTTTTATAGACTTAAACAAGTTCCTGTATTTATCAGGATAATCAGTAATTTTATAAATTATACGAGTATGAGAAACAATAGATGTTGACGATTTTTGCCACACATTTTCTACTTTTACAGCTAATATCTGCAATTTTTTCTACTGTGGGTTCCTTATAAGTTTTCATATCATGCCTGACTTGCAAATAGCATTTCATAAGGTCTTCATATGTTGGCGAACACTCTCATTAATTTCTTCTCCATTGCCAAAAATAGGACAATGAAGCTTCTTCGTGTTTGCACTTGAAACATTGCAACATCGGCCATTTTGTACTGCTGTTCACTACGCACTACGCAACGCACTGTTCAAGAATCTAACAATGTTTAAGAAAAAGAAAATTTAATTATATTAACTCGAACAAAATAACTACTAACTATATGTCCTACTGCCGTTTCCAAATTTAAAACGATACCGTGTAATACGATAGCACAAGAGATAATGCTAGAAAATGAAACATCAACAGATCAACACATGCCATATTGCCACTCCTTACTATTCACTATAGAGCGATGCGTGTGACCGCAGACAAAACAAGCAGGTAGGTAATTGTGCGTGTAATTTGAAAACTCAATTTTCGAGCGGTTTGCGGCACCTCAACGACTAAAGTTAGAAACTTCAAATTTTGCACAGACAGAATGACAACTTTCCGTCTCTATTAGAAATCACATATACTAATTTAATTTATACGAAAATTTTGAAATTTTCAAAGAGCGTGCGGAAGGTACCTCAAAGTCAGACTTTGAGGTACCGCGAGTTAGAAACCTCAGATTTTGTAAAACTAACAAATAGACCAAGCGGAAACTTTCCGTCTGTATTAGAAATCACATTTTCAAATTTGATTTTTTTCGAAAAATTTTAAATTTTAAAATGGTTTGCGGTACCTCAAACACTGAAACTAGAAATCTCAGATTTTGTAGAAGAATTCATGAGTAGATCAAATGGCAACGTTTCACCTATTAGAAATCGCATATTCAAAATTGATTTTTTCGTTCCACCCTATAGTACAATCAAATATGGTAGTAATATTTGAATGTACTGGAGTCTATTATATTCAACATCTTCCGGAGAATCCAAAAACGTAAAACATACAGGATGTCCGTCTAAACCGGCATCCAAGTAAAAAATGTCATTACAATCAAAGAAAACTGACGGAGATACGCAGGTGTCTTCATACTTTTTACTAACTCTGTATATTGTAAATTGCAGATTATGTAAATTTTATTTTCAGGTTGGGCTTTTTATTATTCATAAGATTTATCTTGTGGTGGAGAGTAATCCATAGCTAGATTAATATATTAATTCTACGAGTATTACCATTGCGCAAAACGTATTTAAGTGCAACTTATGTTTATTTTTAAAACTTATCTGCCACATGAATGTTATTTGCAACGAGAAATTTAAAAAAAATAAAATATATTTTTTTAACAATTACAGAAGGGTAAAAATACCGACGGATTCGATATTTCTTCTTCCTCCCATATTGTCATCGAAAAAATCTGTGGTGAAAAAATCAAGACGATTGCGTTGCTGTAAATCAGGGTTCTGACATGAAATTTACGGGACTAACATGTTCTGGTGGCCATGGATTGAGCCTTTCCGTCGGCCAGAGCACAACAGATAGTTCAGCTAACACCGTCAGCAATATCGAATTCTCTGATTGCACTGTGACAAATTCCAGAAATGGTATTCATATCAAAACACATACTGATGCAACAGCGGGTTCCATCAAAGATGTTACATACAGCAACATCAAGTTATCAGGCAAGTAAAAGAGTTTAGAGGAGATAAATAGATTGAGTTTCGGCTGATATATTATTTTTTTTCGATATACTTTATGAAACTGAAACTAATAAATAATTATAGTGTTTATGAGGACGATTGAAAATAATTTTCCCTTATTATCTTTATAAACCTGCTATATTTTGTGCAGAGCCTATTCCGCGGTATAAGTATATTTTAAAAACATCGACTTAGCCATATGCTTCGTTACATAGCCAAGGACGGAATCTAATGTTTTTAGAAAGTGGCGTAACTGAGCTGACGGCCTGAGTTATGCCTCTGCGCATATAGCGAAGGTCATAAAATTTTGAAACACCTTTACCCGTTAATTGTAAACGAGTAAGTGTATTAAGTTTACTTATATATTATATGTGCAATTGTTTTTAGGTATAACCAATTACGGTGTCAACGTCCAGGAGGATTATTATAACGGTGGTTCCAGCGGTACGCCGAAAGGCAACATCCCCATCACTGGTCTCGTATTGAAGGACATTAAGGGATCCATGACGGGATCCAGTTCGATGCCAGTGTATATCTTATGTGGTTCTAACGGATGTTCCAATTGGAAATGGAGTGGAATTTCCATAACTGGGAGTAAAAAGGCAAATTCTTGTAATTACACACCTTCTGGCTTTTCGTGTTAGACAAAAAGTTGTTTACACAAGAAATTAATAATGTATATTTATTAGTTTTATGAAACTGTAAATAAACGATGTGCAATTTACAATAGATTTTTTTCACCACAATGTATTGCGTATTTCCTTGTCTACGACTTATTTCATATTTAATAAATATTTACTAATTTCGTTGTCATCAATGGGAATCTACGTCTGTATATGAATTATATCCAATGCATATACTTGAAATTTTTAAACAAATATTGTAACAAAGTACACACAAAAGTATGTTAAACAAATCAGATTTACGATTAGATAAATAATGCGTTACTATTTTATCATTGTGGTAATATATATTTGATTAATTATATAAATTACACATCAATTTCACCAAACGATTAATAAGCAACAGCATGTCGACTACAACGCTTATAGTTTCTTTATTCACCTGCCTCTTGGCCGCCTCCACTTCGTGTCTAAAGGATATAGAGCCAAACGACGATTGTACCGTTACGTCCTATTCTAAACTAAACGATGCTTTGGCGTTTTGCACCGACATCGTGATCAGTAACATCACGGTTCCAGCGGGAGTGACTTTGGAACTGAATTTGAGAGACGGTGTCAAGGTTACTTTCGAGGACTACATCACTTTCGACTACAGGACATGGGAGGGACCTCTCGTCAAAATAACTGGAAGGGCTATCACTGTGCAAGGATCAGCAGGTATTATTATTGTTATATTGTTTATTCTATAATAAAGTCTCATGTGAGCTACTAAATCATATACCACTGTTCGCCATCATCAGTATGATAATCATAAATAATCAGAAAATTGTTTTCTACTCCGAAAACCACAGTACAACTAATTTTTCTGCTTTGTATGTTTATCTGTGGTGTCAGCGTAATAACTTTAACCTCAAATGTTATAATATTTAATATTTTGTATTTTACGTAAGTAATTTGTCGTGTACCATAGTCTCACTGGATGCACCCTGGCACCCCTGGCACCCCCAGCACCCCAGTGAAATTTTAAATGGTACCTTATGATTTATTAGTACCGAAGGTGCACTGTTCACTATGCATAATAAATTATATACAGAGTGTTTGGTAAGTCGGTGAAAATATCATACGTAGATTCTATGGTCAAAAACAATAAATGACTGGGATAAACGGCTGTATTTTTTATTCTATAATCATTTTAAAAGAAGAGATATTTTGGAAAATGTTTGCACACGGGAGTGTCACCCCTTAACTTTTTTTTTTTCCTAGAAAAAAAAAGGTAATTCAGAAGTCGTTGTAAATTTTCTTCGCATCTCAACGCACTAAACAAAAAAAATAATTGAACATCGCGTTTCAAAGAGAATTTTTAAAGTGTTATTTTTATATTTTTTTTAAATTGTTGCTCCTATCCAGTACAATGATATGATAGACATATTTATTTCAAAATTAATGGAAATATTCATAAAAAGAACCAAAGCAGTAAGAATCCTAAAATATCTAAAATATCATAAATACCTCATTGTCTATTGCAAAGTTTTAACATTTGAACGTCAGTCGATAATAAAGTAAAATGTCAATAAAAGTATGGAGAATAAAGCACAATTTCAAAAAGAACTCGCTGAGATAATTTAATAAAATTTAAAGTAAGACGTGACTAGAAAGAGCATAAAACAATAAGTGTTAACATAATAATTATTAGTATACAGAATGTCCCATAACTAAGTACCTTCCCTCAAGGAAGTGCTAGAATTAAAAAAAGTCGAGTTTTGTACATAAACATTCGTCTTAAATCAGTTCATAAGTGAGTCACAACCCCTTAAACATAGTTATTTGCCAATAAATCTGAAACGTCTTAAGTTTCAGAAATTAAATTTGAAACATTTATTAATTTCATGATACATATTTTGTAAAATTTTTATCTAAGTAGCATGATTTGTTGGGATAGTTACAGGGGTGAGAGTGAATTTTCGCTATAATTTTCTTGTCTTACTTTTTTTTTTAAATATTTAAATCGGAAAAAGGCACCAGTGTTAAAAACTGCATAAAAAAGGTGCTCTTACTAAATTCCGAGAGGAGCCGCCGTTCTGGAGTCAATTGTATTTTGATATTACACTACAGGATAGATATGCAATAATGTGACGTAACTAATACCTCTACAAATATAACTCCACAATATTTTCAACAATTGCTTTGTAGAGCAATTTAAAATATCGCTTTACACAATAAAGCATGTATTTTAATAAATGTTTATAAATACCCAATTTATTTTTTTATTCTTGATCATCCGAACTTAATATACAAACTTAAAATAATATTAACTAGAAAATTATCGTAGAAAAACATTTTTTCCCTTAAATATGCTTTAATGCGTAAAGCGATATTGCTTTACAAATTAATAGTTGAAAATATTGTAGAATTATTTTTGTAGATGTATGTAGTTATCTCACATTAATGCATACCTATCCTGTATTGCAATATGAAAATATAATTAGCTCCAGAACGGTGGCCCTATCGGAACTTAGTAAGAGCACCTTTGTTATGCAATTATTAACACTGGTGCCTTTTTCGTTTTAAATGATTAAAAAAAGTAAGACAAGAAAATTATAGCGAAAATTCACTCACCCCCTGTAACAATCCTAACAAATCATGCTACTTAGATAATAATTTGACAAAATATGCAACATTATGAAATTAATAAATGGTTCAAATTTAATTTTTGCAACTGCAACAAGACGTTTCGAATTTATTGGCAAATATCTATGTTGTACGTATCTCCTAAGGGGTTGTGGCTTCCTTATGAACTGATTTAAGACAAATGTTTATATACAAAACAACTTATTTTTTCTAGTTCTATCACCCACTAGAAGGAAGGTATTTAATTATGGGACACCCTGTGTGGAAAAGATGCAACTAATTCAACAATCTAAAAATAAATAGGATATTCCATTAAAAACCCATGTTTGTCTTTGAAACGAGATGCTCGATTATTTTTGTTTAGTGCGTTGAGATGAGAAGAAAATTTCCCATAACCATTTTCTTCTAGGACAAAAAATAATTAAGTTAGAAGGGATACAATCTTTCATGAATACCTCTCTGTACACTGAACTATTCGTGTCATTTTATGATTTAAATATAAAAACACAAAATAATCATTTTACCATTTAAAAATTATTATGAAACTATTATTACCTTTACAGAATATATTTTGATACACTTCCACAATATTGTTTGTTATAATATGCCATTCTAAAAATGACAAATTAAATATGTATAGATTTACTCTGATTATAGATCAATACAATTAACAGGTCATAGTCTAGATGGTCAAGGAAGTAAATATTGGGACTCGTATGGTGGAAACGGTGGTAAAACAAAACCATTATTCATGAGAATTGAAGCCACCGGTGGATCATTCTTCAGAAATATTAATTTGGATAACTGCCCTAGAAATTGCGTCTCAGTTGGTAACTCGAAGGACCTTACTTTGAGTAATTGGAAGATAGACAATTCGGATGGAGACGCGGTGAGTATCTCACTACAGGATAACGTACAGGGTACTTTGAGAGTATATTACATAACGAGCATGGAATGTGCACTTAACACACGAGTAGGATTATTGAAGCAAGCGTGTAAAATGCTTTCTAACGAGTTGTGTACAATATTTTTTCCACGATCAAAAAAAATTCCTGTACTTATAAATAAATTAATGTGTTTGTGTATTTGTTGATAACATATTTTTACAATTTGCTATCCACGAACATCTTAAATCGTAGATTCGTTGAATGAAAGTCCAGATAATACTTACTAATTACTTAATTTAAGTTTTTATACTAGCAGCACCATCTCTGGGCACACCCTAGAGCCAGTCTACACAGTCCATTGGCGTAATACTATACTGATATTTTTCGTTACAGATGCCTCTACGCGGTCAATCGCGAGTAACTTGCCAGATGCTTTTCTATAACTTAACACTTCTCTACTGAGTCGGTGTTTTCCTAATAATATAAAAATAATAATCATAATAATAATAATAATATTGTAACGACCCAACCCCCATCGTATATATAAATTAATTCATCCTGATCACTTAATTTATTCCCCTTTTTACCAAGTCTCACCTGTCGCGAAGCGACAGGTAATACTTAATTCATTGGCCTTTTTTCGTGATCGTCTAGTTTTTGTGGTAGGACTCAAATCCATGGTGTTATTTAACCTCACAGGTACGTTTATAAAGTTTGGTATTACTTTGTTTCATTTATGAGATTTAATTTGCTTTAATTTGATTACATAATTTTTAACAATTATTATGAACAGTAATCTGCACTGCACTGATATATGTTTTAAAGAATGACTAGTATAGATATGATTTGACGTAGATTTATGATTACTGATTTACTTAGAATTCACTTTTGTACCTGAAAGTAGAAATAAGTCAAGGGAACTCAAATAACATTTTCACATTTATTTCTACGAACTACCTCGTAGAGTCTGTGTAGTGATTGGCAGGCGTCAACCGTATTCACGGCACGCGTACGAGAACTGCAGTCATAAAACATTAAACGATACTCACTGGATGCCGGTCACTGGGCCCCCTGTCGAGAGACAAGACCTACTGGTCAAAACACTCAGAGTGTTCAAAAGACTGCATGTGGTGGTATCGGCCCCTGACCATACTAATCTGCCAGCCGACCGCTCAAGATCCTCGCACAAGAGGTGAAATTTGATAAAGTTACAGATATTGCAGATTCAACTGGACACTATTTTGTACATTATCTTATTTTGACCTCTTGATTTGGAAAAATAAATGGAAGTTCCAACTACTATTACTGATCCTATCTAAATTAATATAGGCTGTACTAATTATTAATAAACATTAGTGCATTATAACAGAAATACCCTATCTGGAAATCGTTTGGTACCACCGGTCAAATATTGTTAAAAACCGCGAAACCCAAGCATATAGAGTCGTACTTTGATTAGCGTTGTCATTCCACTCGTAACAAATAAATTGAATTAGTTTAATGAATTTTAGTGAGCTCGAGTACGTAGAAAGTGGCAACGTAGTATAAAAATTATTTAAATGCCGTCTTTACCAATTCTAATATACACGGAGAGTTCCGCGGAGCTGACTCCCCCGGATTCTTGAGTAACACCTGAGTTACTCGCCTCCATGTCGACGGCGGCGTCGGTGACTACTATTGCACGCTAATGAAGCGCGGCTCCCAATGCTGGTGGACAGCTATAACTCCTGGACAGGGCCACTCTCTTATTTCACGATTCCGAGGAACCAAAGCGTAAAGCTTGGGGCTGTCAGAGAGTTGACTTGGAGCACAACTATATTATAGAGAGTCGTACAATCTCTTCGTACCCGATTCCGTAGAACCAAAGCCTAAAGCTTGGGGTTGTCAGAAATGTGGCACGACTCTGTCACGGAGAGGTGGACAATCTCTTCGTACCCGTAGAATCAAAGCGTATAGCTTGGGGCTGTCAGAGATGTGACCCAGATCGTATGAAATCTTGCGTATTTATATGATTTCCAGTGAGTGAGTTCGTTGTTCAAGCCTGCAAGCTTGACGGAGTGCTACCTACTTCCTTTCCCTAAGAGGGCTTTGGAAGGTAGCTACCCGGATCTCGTTATTTGTTTGGAGGCTGGGTCGTGTTTCGATTATAAAATACTTAAAAAGACAAAAAAAGGGCGCCAGTAACCATTTGTAATAAAAACACCTATGCCCAAAAGTAAAGATTTCTTAAACCTATAACTATGGCTACTCAGTGGCCTTAAAATCATTCATAGGTATTTAAAATCAGAAATCACCATAAAAGTATTGTGAAAATTAATATTAAAATGTATAAGGAATAATGTATCTCAAATGGTGTTATACACGATACAGCTTAACTGTAACCTGGCAGAATTAGCTAATTCCTCACATTAAAATAAAAATACAAATATGTTATAAGCTGAAGGCTTCAAGTGAAATTTGGTTGGCTGAAGGCCAAAAAGAAAATGTTTATTCGGCTGAAGGCCTAAAAACAATCAACCAAATGTCGAAAATTGAGTGTTCTTCCGAAGGTTTAGACGTCTCACCCTACATGGGTCACCACATGTACAGCCGTTCCGCACTGCTATGCTGATCGTGATATTCAGGAAACCAATAGTATAGCTAATCTTCACACAACGAAGGTTCAAACTCCAACGGGTGAATCCAAATGGTGCATCCAACCAAGGATTTCGTTAAAACTTCTGTGATATTACGTCAACAGGAAGTGATCCAAAAAAACATAAACTTCAAATGTCCATGTAGGTTTAGATTGAGTAAAATTGCTCCATCAAAAAAATATAGAGATCCAAGGACTTAGTTACGGTCCATGAGAGTAAGTAGCTCAGTAAACAGGTTAGGTTCCATAAAACTAATTCAAGCTCAAATTAATAAAGTAAGGTCCATAATAAAAACTCCAACTACCTGAAAAGGCCCAGTATTAATTCATTTGTCATGATAATTTGAATCGGGGCACTCAAAGGTGCGTTCTGTGTTTGTGTCTATCCTTTTTTTAAAAATTCCTCACTTTTTATATAATTTTTTTTGTTGCATTGAACATTCTTAAAATTTTACCCTTAACAAGACACAATAAAATTTCTGGCGTGGTTACCCACATCACTCCTAACGGTTAAGTTAATTAAACTTTAATTAATAATTTCTTACAACAAAATGCAAAATTAAATATTTAAATGGCCCGCGACCTTGAGGAAAACATGCGACATACACAAATGCCGGTAATTTCATTTACCTGACAAATAAAATACAGAACTAAACCAATCAACAATTATATGATGCTTGTTAATAATAAAGAATTAATTTCAATTTACCTTAGCTCAAGGAATTGGGAGTTTCACAAAAAATGCGGCAAGGCACACAAAAAGACGTTTACCGTATCGCGGTATTTGGTCAAGTGGGCTGAATTTAGAGATCCACCGTTTGATAATGCTTTAAGTACCAACCTAAGAAAACAGGTGGAACGAAGCAAAGAATATTACCTATTCATTAAGTTATACTTATTACAATCATTAATCCTTAATCATTAAGTGTACTAATTTATATTTTACGAGATATGTACTAAATTTAATGTATGGTTTATTTAATATATTTTCATAGGTCACTGAAATGCCAACTTAAAACTTGGATAAACACAGAACACCTGTTGTACAGAAGTGAACTAATACTTGGTCTTCGGTGTGATTCATGGTATAATATAATCTATGATGGAACAAATTTAATATGGAGGTTCTTTCCTTGTTTTGATAACAAGTGCGAAACGGAAGTCCAGTGGCGGCCCAAGGGGAGCTAAAAAAAAGGAACTATATATTACTATTAAGTAACACTAAAGTGTACATCACACCAAAATCATTTTCTATTAAACAGAGTAACTTCATTTGGTCAAAATGACCGTTACAGGAGATAGCCAAACGATAACTTGTGTTCTTCCAACTGAAATTCAACTCAAGATGCTTTAGGTGAAAAGTGATATAATGACTCTATGTTTGTTAGCCTTTGACCCTATTCTTAGTAAAACTTTTACAACCCTACGTGTTTACGTTGATTTGTTTATGATATCGCTTCTCGCCTGGAGAATGCCTTAAGTCTTTGTATAGTTTTGTCAATGTTATTAATTTTGCTCAACTCTTCTATTAACATCGGTAATCATGTTGTACCAAAATCTACAAAGCAACGGTATAAACATTTTTCTTTAATCAATAATATTATTATAATAATAATTTCCAGACCACAATTTAAATATTAAGTACAAATTTTTTGGGTTATTAGGTCCAATGTAATTAAAACACTATTGTATTAACTTGCCGACGTTTCGGTATAATTTATTATCATCCTCAGGGCACTGTAAGATATAAATAAATTGACTGTAAGTTATTCTATAACTATATGGGTGATAAATTCTAATCCAAATTAATAGTGAAGAAATAATATTGAACAGTTAATTAATTATTCTATAACAGATTGTAGGAAACATGTACTTATTTTAAGCACTTCAATTATTATTTAGAATTAGTTATAGGTTAGTGATATATAAAAATTATAAACAGATACTCACATTAAAATTTAGTGTTTCTCATGCATAAAAAAACATAATGGCAGGAACATACTTCGTAACTCAATATTATAGTTACGAAGTAAGATTCCATTATTTTTCTTTTTTTTCTGTCCGCTTCTTTTATTAAATTTGTTGCCGAATCCTAGTTTTGTCCATTTTCCAAAGCAAATTTTTTATTTTTCAATTTCATCTTTCTTAATATTACTTTAGCAGGGTAATAGTATTAAAAACATCTCTTGATGACACACTATTCCTCAAATTATCTGGTTATTAAGAACTTTGAATTTTCAAAAAAGCGGCAAATATTATTGACGAGGAAGAAAAATTGTTGTTATAGTAAAGCTTCTTTCTCGCCTACTAGCAAATTTCATTTTTAATAAAATAATGTTTAAGCATATTTAGTAACAACATGAGGAAATGTAATAAAAGATGTATAGTTCTTTAGATTATTATATTAAGAATTCAATACTCAATGTAATACATAAAATCGAACCTAGGTATATATGTGAAATATTAGAATTATTTGTAATTTTAAATTACAGATCCCTTAAAAAAAATTACTTCATAGAAACAGGGAAAAATAAGTAACACCAAGTTATTGTTCTTAATATTTTCGTACATATTACAATAATATAATCAGTAAAGAAACAATAGAAATTCATTTCAAACGTATATTTCAAATTGTTATAAGCCTACTGCGTTTCTGCATTTAATAACATAACGATAATAATGAAAAACAAAAACCAAATAAATATTCAAATGTCACGTAGCCGAATATTCAGAATTTAAAACTATCCAAAACTGTTGAAACCGGAAGTGATAAATATGTTTTTCTTATGTCAAATATTGCATTTTTATTTGTCTATTGACCATAATATCATCCAATGGTAAAATCCTGTTTTACCTAAGGAATATATACTTTTTTAGATTATTTTGGAGTAACCTTCCGTGTGAACATCAATATTTTATACAAGTTGCTGCTTCATACCTATAGAAAAATATATATTTTCTGAATTACAGATGGGTAAAAATACTGATGGATTCGATATTTCTTCTTCTTCCAATATTGTCATAGAAAATTCTATAGTGATAAATCAAGACGATTGTGTCGCTGTGACTGAAGGTAATAACATGAAATTCACAGGTCTCACATGTTCTGGTGGTCATGGATTGAGTCTTTCTGTAGGCGAGAGCAATGATGCTGACAATAACGTTGTCAGCAACATAGTTTTCTCTGATTGCACTGTGATAAGCTCCACATTTGGTATACACATCAAGACATATGCTGATGCACCGTCTGGTTCCATCGCAGATGTTACGTACAGCAACATCAAGTTATCAGGCAAGTGAGAGCATTTCTAGAAGGGAAAACATTTCTTGTTCTTTTCAGTAACCTGTGAAGAGAGAAAGTAAGTTTGGTGAAATTACGTAGGACGTTTACGCTAGGCTAAAAGCAAAAATGAGAAAGGAACTGAGTTAACGAGTATTGGGATGTGAGAATAATAAATACAACCAAAATATATTCTCTATAGAAACTCATATTGTGCTATTGAACAAAATCGAATGCCTCAAATGTATATGATCAGACAGAAAGTTTAGTTAATATTTACATTCGATGGTATTATGCAGGTTGCATATTGTATACAACTATTAAAGTATATTTCCAATTAGGTGTTATTTGAAGAACAGAATGACGTGTTCGGACATTTCTTTAAAAACTTGTTTAAAACTAATTGATTTTAAGACTAAAGAATTTTTTTCAACTTATTTTTTGTGACCTATAGGTTTTTTTGACTTCCAAACTTAACAGATACACTGTATAATCCAACTAAATTTATTATTTATTGGCAATTGACATTATCTATTTGCTAATAGACTCAATACGGTCGAACTGGAGAAATGAAATTTGGGCAGTTTATTAATCTATGTAGTATAGATAAATGAATAAATCAATCATTTAAAAGTGATTACTATCAAATTCTGGAATGAAAATAATTTCAGGAGCAACTTATTTTACTGCCTATATTATGCTTTAAATATATTTTGATCACACTAACTGCGAATATATTAAACGCATTCCGTCATTAAATTCTTTTACATAAAATATTGCCAAGGGATTTCGTTCCGCGAATGAATTTTTTAGAATTGTTCCTCAACAATTTAAACAACAGCGCGATATTCTGGACATTACTTGAAATCTCAGTATTAATACACCAAATCAAGCATGCATCCGAAAATTCATAGATGCCCTTTATCACGTTTTTTTGTTTATTTCTCTGCGTAAATATTTCTTTCTTTTTTTGTTCGAAATGTAATTAATTAACCGTTCATATTTTTTTGACATTCGCATATTTGTAATAGTTAATGTTCTAAAAGAATTTTCACTATATCTCCAAAGACAACTGAACAGACGCAGTGGCACATTTTTGTAAATAATTAAGAGGATTTTGGACAAAGAAAATTTGAAAAATTATCATAAAAAGAATATTTATTTCTTCGTCACTACAAAAATTTTACATTATCATAAAAGATTAGCGTGACGAGAGTATTGTACAAAATTGGAATAATTTTTAAATTAAAAAAATCTCCATAACGCTTTAACCTAAGTCAAGCAAATGTTGGTGCTTCACAATACACATACGCAATGTTACAGTGAACGCTCAATACATTTGAAGAAACACTAGTTTTTCTTTAAAAAATATTCTTTGCTTCCTACTTGAAAGCCTCTACACAAATTTTTTTGCTCGCAAACTCAAATAGCACAATCTTTCCTTTATTAAATGCTGTATTTGTTTTTTATAATTCACTCAAGAATATGCCCCTTCTCTCTCAGGTCTCATATAATGATACTGCATAGTAGACTAACACGGAATAAAACTATCAAAATTAGTAGTGTAAACTTTCTAGGTAAGATATCCAGGAAAAAACAATTGAATGAAATATTTGTAGGTATAACCAATTACGGTATCAACATCCAAGAGGATTATTATAATGGAGGTTCGAGCGGAATACCCAATGGCAATATCCCCATCACTGGTCTCATAATGAGTAATATTATAGGAACCATGACGGGTTCAAATTCAATGCCGGTGTACATTTTGTGCGGATCTGGTGGATGTTCGGACTGGAATTGGGGTGGAATCGTAATAAGTGGAAGTACATTGGAGAATTCTTGTAATTATTCACCCCCAGGTTATTCATGTTATGAAGATATAATTAGAGGTTGATATAATAATGTGCATATATTTTATTGTTTTACGAAAATTTTAATAAATGATATTTCAAGTGTGTTGGAATCTTTGATGTGAAGCTAATACTGACATGAATTATGAATGCTGAGTTGATATCATGTTTACGATTACACCTTCTGCTGGTAATGCAAAGTATAGTTTATAAATACATGTGATTGCGGCAACCAACGAAGATTTTGCTCATTATTTGAACCATACATTACTTGTAAATTCAAATACAAATAATAAAGTTGGTTGTTTCTCGAATTATTTGCTTTTTAAAAACGTATTTAACATCAAATACGTAAATGACGCAGTCGGTAGGATGAGCAAAGGTCAGCCCAGCAGTGACGAATCTCCAGACGGACAGACAACGCAAACCATCGAGGTAAGTCGAGTTTAATCCCTCTTTATTTCCAAGCTCCTAAAAATCATTTTAGATTCTCTCCGGAAAAAAGTAGATATTACGCCGTTCATTGTGAACATCTACAAGATTTTATTTAACAAAAATAATTATCCTGTAGAATATCAATCTAGATACACGTAATTTTAAGAGAAACATATTTTTCATTTGTTTTCGATTGAAAGAAAATACTATTCAGTTTAAAATATTTATTTGAAAAAATTCTTCAATTTTTGAAATTTAACTAACACGTTCTTATAGTCTAGTAATTATTATAAGACTTGCTTATAATAATTGATACGTGGCCAGATTCCAGTATCCATCATAACGACAAGAATAACAACAACTCTAGCTTAATGGCAATTGATAGACTTTCAACAATTGTTAGTGTGTGGTCAGATTCCAGCACTCGTCATAAGAACAGGTGTTTTTAGTGACAAATAAGATTTGCTTATGTGCAGCACTGGCGGTGCCTCTATGGTCAATGACCTCCCACATACTAATAAAAAATTAGAGCTATTCATTTTCTGAAGTTTAAAAATATAATTTATTAATTTTTAATATTCTTAAAAAATACATTAAAGTTTTTAGTTCATTCTATGCACAATACTATTCAAATATCTAGATCGCAGGATTTCGCATAGAATTTAAAAAATCTTGGGTCAATCCACAACTTTTCCTCAAAGCTAGCTACGGACCAAATTTACAACGAATTAAAGGGAAATAGAATTATGCGCGAATCATCAGAACGCAAAAGAGACAGAAAAACACTGGCGGGGACAATGTCCCTTACACATTTTACTGAAACGGTAACGCACGAAGTTTAGTAGAGCAGTCTTAATGCTGACTAGGTACGTGTTGGTCGGTAAATTCTGTCGCGCTGTTTTTAATGTTTTTATTTGTGAACATTTTATTAGTAAATCTATAGTGAAATTAATTAAAACAGTGTTTTTGGTGTTTACTGTTAAATATGAGTGTTGTACAAAATATATTAAAACTCAAGGAACGACATCGCAGCATTTGACAGATGTAATTTTAAAAGAGTTAGAATGTTTGAAAATTAATGAGTCCTGAAAAATTGATAGCACAAAATTACGATGGAGCATCAGTAATGAGTGGTGCTTTTGGAGGTGTACAAGCCAAAATTAAAAAAGTTATCCTTTAGCAAATTTTATTCACTGTTACGCTCATCAACTAAATTTAATTTTACAAAAAGCATCAAGTGAGAATAAAAGTATAAAAATTTTTTTTTGCTAATTTACATAGCTTTTCTTCATTCTTTGGAAAATCGCCAAAAAGAACGGGCGTGTTAGATAATGTTGTTAAGGTGAGATTACCCAAAGCGGCTCCAACACGACGGAATTTTAATATAAAGTGCATAGAGACTGTTTATACATATCGAACAGAATTATTAGATTGTTTAGAAAAAGTCATTGATAATGAAATCAGAAAACAACACTCTAAACCAAGCTATTGGTTTAAAAAAACTACTTATAAAATAAATATAGTTTAAAATACTAAAATCACGCTTTAAAGCACATCAAACTAAAAAAGTGAAAAATAATTATTAACATAAACTGAAAACAATAATGAACGAAAAATACTAGTATTATTGTGAATAAAGCGTGGGTTGCTCGATATACGAAAATATGGCACAAAGCGCCCCACGCTTTTTTCACAATAATACTAATATTTTTCGTTCATTATTGTTTTCAGTTTATATTAATAATTATTTTTCACTTTTTTAGTTTGATGTGCTTTAAAAGCGTGTTTTAGTTTTTTAAAAATATATTTATTTTTCACTTTTTAGTTTGATGTGCTATGAAAGCGTGTTTTGTAGTTTTTTTAAACTATATTTATATTGCTTATTGATGCTGATATTATAACATATTACGATCCAGCAGATATTTCAGCCATGGGATTTGAACTCACACCCGAGGAGTCCGTCGTTTCGCGTCGACTAATACTTGCCTGCTATGCCAACGACCGAACTGAAAATCACGGAATATACTTACAATATTAAACCTCTTGCTCTCACGCAGAGGATACGTGAGGAAAGGACTGGCGATCCTGATCAGGATAATGATATAAACTTATCAAATTATTGTATTGTTACCGGTTCTTCGTAAGTGTACAGTTTCAATTAAATCTGTCCGTTTAAAGTGGGTCAAAATCGAGTCCAAAGAGTCGGTTACAAACAAACATACAGGTGAAGCTAATAAAAGCGTGTTAATAAGCACTAAGAAATTTCTCCACGCACCAGCCTGGGTTATTTTTTGGTATCCAAGACACGAAGAAACCATCCATCACCTATAAAGTGATTTTAAAAACATTCACCGCAGGGAACCACAAGCACTTCCTCGACAGCTTTTATCATCCGTGCCTCTCTACACATTCAAAATCGACCTTGAGAAAATTCACAATAAATAAATAACCCAGCTAGGGGAGAAATCGATAAATCTGATTTCATATTTTGTGTTCTATAGTCTATAATTAAATATATTTTACCTTTCAGCTACCCTTGTGGTTTGTTATATATTTTTTGCATAGTTGTAATTCTTAATTTTGTGCCATTTTTCCATTCATTTTTTTTTTCTAAATTCTGAAATTTGTTAGCATATAATTAAATAATTTTAATAATTTTTAAATCCTAAGCAATATTACATATTTACAACTAAGTTGCGGTATCACCTTAATAATATTATTAAATACTACAAGAATTGGAAAATAGTAATCAACGAGACAAAAACAGAGACAATAACTTTGACTAAAAAAATTCACAAACATTAAAACTTTCACACTACTGACAATCAATAACAGAGTTATTGAGGAGACGAAAGTAGTTAAGTACCTGGGGGTCCACGTGGACCAACGCTTGTTCTTCAAACAACATATTACCAAAACTCTGAATAAAGCATATATGGCCTTACACAAGCTTTACCCGATTGTCAATCGACGGTCGATATTAAATATTAAAAATAAACTACTCATTTACAAGGCCGTAAAAAGCCTCATATTAAGTTAGGGATGCGTCGTCTGGAACAGGATGTCCGACACTTGGTACGGACGCCTCCAGATGACGAAAAAAAATTACTTCGCCACCTCACTAACTATAACAGATATACAAGTACCCAACAACTACACGAAACGGCGGACATACCATACATTAGAGAGTACATTATACAGACGGCGACAAAATTTTTTAGACAAAACATACAACAGTCAGTGCTCACAGCCAACATTGCAGATATCCGAAATTATCATGAATTTGTGCACACGTACCAGCTGTTGCACGAAAACCTACCCATCTACTACAAATAACACTAACAACACACGCACAACGACAAACATACACACCCTACCTACCCTTATCAAACATCCTACCTACCCTAAATTCTAAATCTTCCTTCGATAACCACCCTTTTGACTATCCACCCTATTCAATACAGACAATCTAAATTCTAAATTTTTTTAAGCAGCTTTTTTCTTTAGCTTTTTCCTGCATACCAGACTATAACAACATATATATTATTTTTTACCATTTTAATTACCAAAAGCTAATGCAATGATATTTATAACGCGTTGTATTTGCAGGAAAACGCCGTCATTTCTTACAACAATGAAAGAGGCACCTCTCAGCTGCCAGGGCCAGGACATCGGCCAACCATGGAGGATCTCCCTTTTTCCAAGGACTACCCCATGTTAGCTTACATTTGACAAAAACGTGTTATTGTGTAAAGCCTGACGGCTATTTCTGTATATGTACTTGTTTTAAATATTAAATATTTATTGTGAATATATATGCATACAATGTGCCGTTTTTCCCTTATGATATTTTGTTAATAAATTATATTTTAATTTTCTTGATTATTTATTTATTTTCACATCAGAAAGGATGTGTAAGACCTTCGGAACAGTTTTAGTATATTATATATTTTACACTGTCATTTAAGATTTTGTAATATAATATACAAAAACGTTGGGTAAGAGTATTTAATTAAAATTTTTAAACAAGTTATTGTATAATCTACTAAAACAACTACCTCATCTAGCCAATACTAATTAATTGGATAAATTGAATTCATAGCATTTTAAAGTAATAAAATATTTTGGATCAATTATTACCAGAAATTTTTATTATAAAAAACAAACCTTTAATTCTATTTACAAATCATTAATCACGAATTACCTAAAAAATGGTACGTTCTTGCATTCATAAATATAATAATATTTTTTTTAACTGTATGTACTTACATAAAAGCTAAATCAAATAATACAAAGTTTTTAATCTTTTCTGTCTATTCCATTGTGTTAATTTGACCAACCTAATAGAAATAATAATAAGACGTTAAAAATTCCAGTGTCACTAAAAAAAATCTCAATTAAAAATATCAGCGAAAATATAAACAATATACCGGATGACAACGAAATTGTTTTACAGGACGCCATTTTATTACCGTTTAAGCTAGCAAATTGAAATTTTGGTTGAAGATGTGGCTGATCAGGATGTATATTTTTCCTCAAAAACCAGTTGGATACCATTTCCGGTTTGTTTGAAAGTATTACGCAACTATTTTTGACGAAAAATAATAATAATCTTTATTAACGATAGGTATCTTCAATCAAAAATTTAAATCGTTAATTTAAACAGTAACGAAAAGGCGACCTATAAAACGATTTACCGTTCTCACCCGATAGAACAAAAACAAGAAACTGCAATGAAAACAAATTAGCTGTTTTCTTCAATTAAACTTTCATTTGAATTTGTATCATTTATAGTATAGTCATTTACATACATAACAAGAATATATATTTCTGATACCTATATACATAACAAGAAAAGCTATTTTATTTCTGGTTCTGTTCAACAACAAGTCGTCCAGATTCCGTCAAATATTCATCTCGGCAAACTTCTTCCGCTGTTGCGTTTACTACCAACACAGAAGCTTCCTCGAGCTTGTCGGAGATTGCCCAATTCACATAAGAAATATTGTTTTCGTCTAGGAAGTCCCACCATAAACGAGATTCGACCAAATCTATTGGACCAGTTGCATCCGCTTGGACGGTGCCATATTCTGTTACAAAAATGGGAAGTCCTTGATCTAATGCCCTTTGTACAGTATCCCTAAGCCACTGTTTGTGGGTGGCAGCGTAGTAGTGCAAAGTGTACATAATGTTATCATAAGCCGTGATAGGATCGGCGGCCGCATCATCCACCCTTTGCGACCAGTTGGGCGTACCAACGACGATAACATTATCTGGATCGTTGGCACGTATGGTTTTGATGACTTCTTCGTGATAGGGCTTTAGGACGGCAGACCATGCGGCATTGACTGGCTCATTGAATGTCTCGTAGATAATGTTCGAATAGTTGCCGTACTTTTTCGAGATTATATCAAAAAAATTCTTTTGCCTGTGCCAAATGTTTATGTGCGTTTTCTTCATGCCAATCCACAATGACGTATATATCGTCTTCGATTGCAGCATCGATAACTGCATATAGTCTTTCTAAAGAATCTTCTGGATCAATCAGATATCCCCCATCTAATAACGACTCAATAGCCATCGCTGATCTGACCACATTGGAATGGCAGTAATCATGGATTCCATCAATAGATTCTTGATTATAGTATTGTGGCATCCAAATATCCCAAAATAAAGACATTCCCTTTAATTGCACCGGGTCGCCATTTTCATCCACCAAGTTGACACCATCGACGGATAATTGACCATGTACGCTCACGGTTTCAAGCGCTGCATCTTTTGATTTAACAATATGAATTGAGAAACCCAACACAACCAAACAAATAAAATTAAATGGAAGATTCATTTTAAATAATTTAAGTAACATTAAATTATATGACACACTGAAACACTGACGATAGCTGATTGTTGTAATTTGCCGGTCTGGCGTTTTAAATATTTCTAAATTAATTTTTATATATACATATACATACGTATCAACCATTCAATCTATGATTTATCTAGTGCCATTCTATCGCTCTTCAGATTCATAAAAATAATATAATTAAGTTAATGGAATATTTAAGTAATTTAATCAGATAATTTTTTATCACAGCAATTATTTGGAAGAACGAACGGTCAAATAATTTATCTGTCGTACCAATCGCTCGCCAGGTCGATTAAAATGAGATAAAGTTATAAAAATAGGTATATGAAGTAGCTGTGTATGTAGCTTGAAATCAGATTATTTTTTTAATATTGCGTGCTTATTTGTACTTCAGTTTAATTAGGTACTTTATCCAGTCCCTTCTGTTGAGGTAATAGTTATTA
The DNA here is from genome assembly GCA_029963845.1 of Rhamnusium bicolor. Taxonomy (NCBI): domain Eukaryota; kingdom Metazoa; phylum Arthropoda; class Insecta; order Coleoptera; family Cerambycidae; genus Rhamnusium; species Rhamnusium bicolor. The sequence continues at coordinate 5,235 of JANEYF010000344.1, read as the reverse complement.
TTATAACGTGCTACACCATCTAGGAGATGCAACTGATGTTCGTATAGATCGAAAAAGATTTTAGAATAGAACTCGCAGTTTATATTAGGTCTATTACAATTAAATGAAGAAGCAAGTTCAAAATTGTACACGTCTTATCTGATAATGAAAAAGTAAGTGCAAATATTGATATGTGATACAACAGGAAGATAAGAGTGTCATATTTAAGATAAGGAGTTGTGTACATACTTCTCCATCGCTAAGAGGGGTATTATTTTCGGAATTTTTATTTTGTTTATTTTCTCCTGAAGTGGGTTAGAACTTCTGATGTGAAGATAACACTGACGTAGTTTTCCACAAATCATCAAAACACCATATACGGCACTCAACGCGCGTTCGCCAACCAAGTTGCCATCTTTTTCAAATTTGTGTCCAATTCATTTATGTATTATTGGTTGTCTAATCTGTGACTGATTTCAAAATTAAATCAATATTTTTATTTTTTCTGACTGTTTAAGTAGGCACGTTTAAAAAAGGAATTGTTTGACTAACTTAGGGAGATATTATTCTAGAGAAAAGTTTAAAAAGGAAAATAACTCATCGGTTTGAAAATTGGATTTACCCTTTCAAACTAAATATTTATTCAATTATGCTGGCGGTATAGCAATTTGTTGAATTTTAACTTATATCTCAGGGATTTTCTAAGAGTAGAGTTGAAGAGTAGAGTAGATTAGAGGAGAGTAGAGCAGATAAGTAGTGATGAGTAGAGTTGGCAAAAATACGCCGCAGGACATAGGCGTACGCAACATAATAAGTGTGAGAAAAGAAATTATCTAGTAATAAAACCAATAAAGTGTTACAATTTATAATAATGTATGCACAACTTACCCTCTTGGTTATCACAAACTGGAAAAGATCTGTAAAAACTTTGTAGCATCATGTATGCTTCTATGGTTGTCTCCGAGAATAATGTTCGATGTGGTGAAAATATATGCTTATATTTTGAGAACGACCGTTCAATATCTATTAATGTAATACAAGCTTACTTAAAATAGTCTTAGAAGTTACTTAACGGAGCTGCAAACGCACCATCAGTACCATTACAAATTTGTCTTATTCTGGAAAAACTGGTGTCTTGCTTTAACACACGTGCGAAATTTTCCAACAGGCTCATTTCTTAAGTCACCATAGAGTGTACCAGTCGATTTACTTCGTCCACTATTTGCAGTGACTTCGCTAACGACAACGCACTGTTCTGTAAATTTTGTATGGCGCCATGTAATCTTTTATAGTCCTTATGAATAGTTTTTAAAGCTGTCTCAACAGAAACGTCTTTGTAATTTGTCTGGCTTTCCTTAATAACTGCAGCCTCGTCTGGATTGAATTGTAGTATCACAGCTTTTATTTGTTGTAAAAATTCAACATAATAAAAAGCTACCTGCAACCATATTCTATAACATGTAAGAATTGGCTGTGATGGTTCGGGAATACCGAGACACTTGCTATGAAATGCGCGAAGACGTTTAGGAGATTTTAGAAACTCTTTTTGTACTTACTATTAATGCATCTACATAATATGGGAAACCTTGTCGAATAGTTTCTGCCACAAGGTGTAAAGCATGTACTTAACACATAACATGTACCAACCTACAACCGTGTTCTCGAAGAGAACGGCCTATTAAACGCATTGTCGCTGCACCGTTGGCCGCAAACATCAACACGTGACTTTTTGACATGCCAACTTTTTCTAACGTCTTCAGCATCACTCGCCTAATTGTTTAACCAGTACACTCAGTTAGTCTTTTGCTAGCTAGTAACAGTGGAAACGTTGGTTTAAGAGGGTCTAGTACACATACTATAACATTTAAAATAGATTTTTTTACAATCTGTCGTCTCGTCAACACATAATCACAGCCGTGTATTTTTTAGTACACACTTGATCTTATTTACAATGTCTTCGCTTACAGTTGGTACATAGTTACGCAACGTTTTGCTACTTGGTAACGTCACCTTAGAATTTTATTTATTCCAGAACTCCTGAAATGGTTGTTTACGAGTATGTTCAGCGGAACATCACAGGCAATCAGCATTAAGAGTAAATCGAATATAAGCTGTGTTGTCGAAGGTTGTTGTTGTTTTATGTTGCACAGAATTTACGGCCCTTTTACAATCACGTTTGTCCCAGCACATCAGGTCTGTCTCGCATACCTTACAAATTATTATAGCACCATTGTAGAATAAATTCGGGAATTCACTGATAAACATTCACTTTGTCAGCATATGGCCGTTTTTCACCTTTGGGCAGGTTCGACATATATTATTATTAAATTAATATCAAGAATAAAATACAACAAATAAAATTATCAATACAACGGAGTGGAATAAATTACGTTGTACACACACAGAGGCATATTAATATACTAAAGTCAAATGTTAGTCTGCCAAAATAGTAAACAAGTCTCGCTTACGTATTTGGGTATTTCTCTACCTGGCACCGCCCGTGACTTGCGGACCGATTTGTCAACTCTAGTGATGAGTTCACCCCTCTTCTCTATTTATCACTAATTGAATTTCACAATTAATTTTTAATGTAAATAAAATACTTTGTCAAGTTCTAATTTGTTCCTTCTAGGCTCACTTTCCAGTAAGCCTACTTCGTTACATTTCATTTTGAAATGAAAGAGGCGGACAATATGTACATATTTTAGAGCTTTAATCTGAAATGTTAAAGCTCTAAATTAAAATATTAAAATATCTATCAAATCCATGTTCTAAAAATTTTTATTTTCAAATAAATTTAATGTAACCCTTATTTTAATCGTAAATTATCAATTACAGGAAAGGTTTCTCTAAATAAATTAAAACCCCCAAAATTCTTAAGAACATGAATTTAAAATAATCTTTTAATTTTAAACTTATAATAAAGCGGTATCTAATCCTAGTTTTAAATTAAATTTGTAAACCATTTATGTATTGAAACCTTAAAAATTAAAATATTACCTAATAATTTTTAATTAAAAATTTTATGTAGTATTTTAAATTAACTTAAATTTTTTAAGGGGTCAACCTTATTTTCAATTTTTACGTTAGGTTAGATTAAGAAAAGTTGTTAATTTTTTCCCTGCTTTACAACTTTTGTTAATCTAACCTAACGTAGAAATCGAAAATAGTGCAAATCTATCGTAATATTTACGTGAGATTGGCCATATTTTCGATTTTTACGGTAGGTTAGATTAAGAAAAGTTGTTGGTTTTTCCCTGCTTTACAACTTTTATTAATCTAACCTAACGTGGAAATCGAAAATAGTGCTAACCTATCGTACATTTTACGCGAGGTTGGCTTTACTTTCGATTTTCAAGTTAGGTAAGATTAAGAAAAGTTGTTAATTTCTCCCTGCTTTACAACTTTTGTTAATCTAACCTAACGTAGAAATCAAAAATAGTGCTAAACTATTGTAATATTTACGTGAGATTGGCCTTATTTTCGATTCTTACGTTAGGTTAAATTAAGAAAAGTTGTTCATTTTTCCCTGCTTTACTTTCGTTAATCGGATACAACGTAGAAATCGAAAATAGTGCTAACCTATCGTAATTTTTATTTGAGGTTGGCCTTATTTTCGATTTTTACGTTAGGTTAGATTAAGAAAAGTTGTTTATTTTTTCCCTGGTTTACAACTTTTATTAATCCAACCTAACGTAGAAAACGAAAATGGTGCTAAACTATTGGAATATTTATGAGATTGGCTTTTATTCGATTTTTACGTTAGGTTAGATTATGGAAAGTTGTTCATCTTTCCCTGCCTTGCAACTTTTGTTAATCTAGCCTAAGGTAATAAATATAGTTTAAAAAAACTAAAAAAACACGCTTTTAAAGCACATCAAACTAAAAAGTGAAAAATAATTATTAATATAAACTGAAAACAATAATGAACGAAAAATACTAGTATTATTGTGAAAAAAGCGTGGGGTGCTTTGTGCCATATTTTTCGTATATCGAGCAACCCACGCTTTTTTCACAATAATACTAGTATTTTTCGTTCGTTATTGTTTTCAGTTTATATTAATAATTATTTTTCACTTTTTTAGTTTGATGTGCTTTAAAAGCGTGTTTTTTAGTTTTAGAAACTATATTTATTTTTCACTTTTTAGTTTGATGTGCTATGAAAGCGTGTTTTTTAGTTTTTTTTAACTATATTTATATTGCTTATTGATGCTGATATTATAATAATATTACGATCCAACAGATACTTCTGAAAAAATATATATATTTTTTTGGGATTTGAACTCACGACCGAGGAGTCGTTTCGCGTCGACTAAGACTTGCGCCTTGACCTGCTCGGCCAATACACGAACTGAGAATCACGGTATGTACTAACAGTAATAAGCCACTTGCTCTCACGCAGAGGATATGTGAGGAAATTAATTATTTAATTCTGGCGATCCTGATCAGGATATTGATATAAACTTATCAAATTATTGTATTGTTACCGGTTCTTCGTAAGTGTACAAAGTTTCAATTAAATCTGTCCGTTTAAAGTGGGTGAAAATCGAGTCCAAAGAGTCGGTTACAAACAAACAAACTCACAAACAAACATACAGGTGAAGCTAATAAAAGCGTGTTAAAAATCGAAAGTAGAGCTAACCTAATGAAATTTTTACGTGAGGTTGACCCTATCTTCATTTTATACGTTAGGTTAGATTAAGAAAAGTTGTTCATTTTTCTCTGCCTTACAACTTTTGTAAATCTAACAACGTAGAAATTGAGAATAGAGCTAACCTAACGTAACGTTTACGTGAGGGTGGCCGTAAGCTTTGATTTCTACGTTAGGTTAGATTAAGAAAAGTCGTTCATTTTTTTCCCCTGCTATATAACTTTTGTTAATCTAACCTAACGTAGGAATCGAAAATAGAGCTAACCTACCGTAATTTTTATGTGAGGGTGGCCCTATCTTCGATTTCTACGTTTAGGTTAGGTTAGGTTAGGTTAGGTTAGGTTAGGTTCTGTGCGGGGACACCTGTAACCCCAACATAGCGCGTCCCCCGGGTGGCGGATAGGGGAAAGCCCTCACTGGCCTGCACCAGCAGGTAGGGGTGAAATAAAATAGCCCCCGCGGACCAACAGGATTGCACAGAGGGGAAAAAACCTCTTTAACAAAAAAAGTTCCCCAGTTTCAGTGGCGCGAATCTGGGTGGTCAGCCAACAAGAAAAATGGAAATGAGCAAGGAAAACGAATCTAAGATTACGGGACAAGGGCTC
>JANEYF010000343.1:0-51601 GCA_029963845.1 Rhamnusium bicolor | reverse complement strand
AATTGGGAGGCAGCTCAATTAACCTAAAAATTTGTCTCCAATTATGCCACACCATACATTAATCTTAAATTCATATTGAAAATGCCTTTCCCTAATTAAATGCAGATTTTCTAATTGCCAAGAATGATTATCTCGTCAGTTAAAAACACCGTGTCTCGTAAATGTAGCTTCGTCTGGAAAGAGGATATTATTGCAAAATGAATGGTCTTCACTTTGTTTTCTTCGCATCCTGCCACAAAAACTAACTCTAGTTGGGTAATCTCGTGAAATTAAATTTTGAACGGGAGTAAAATGAAACAGGTGAAACTTCTCCTTTTTCAACAGTCTTACTATTGAAGACTGACTAATTCTAGTAGCTAATGACATACAGCGTGTACTGGTTTTAGGATCACCAGTTACTTGAACTAAAACTTCATCTTCTTTGTCAGGTCGTACAATTTTGAGACGTCCTGTATGGTTCTTGGTTCGAAATGAACTTGTTTCGCCTAATCGACTGAACAAGTTTTGAAAAATCTTGTAATTAGGCTGTCTTCTACCAGGATATGTTTGTCGAAATACTCTAGTTGCAGCAAAGCCAGATAAATTTGCTCTTGCATAAACACAGATCATATCTCTCATCCCTTCATTAGTAAAATCGTTGTCGTGGCATATTCACACTTTTACTTTAACACAATTTATAATTAACAAACACCGGCAATTCAAATATCACAAAATATTTGACAGATAGTAAATAAATACATCTGTATCAGAATGTTTCACTTATTTCCATAGCATACTTTGTGAAACATTTTTAAAACGTACCCCTTTAATTAATCAAGATGTTTGTTTTACTTTAACTAAGTACAAATTATGCATTTGAGGAGAAAAGAGGATCACTGCAAAAAAGAAAAAAAATTATGGGTGCGCAGGATTTTCTAAAATGTAAATATCTCGATGAGGGTGAATTTTATGAAGATAAAACAAGTATACTTTTCTTGTTTAAAAATAATGGTTAAATAAAAAATTTGCAATGAGATTATAAATGAACGAAGTACAAAAAAGTTATGATGGATTCTGTTAAAGCTTACGTAGCGCCCTCTATGCTATATAACAACATTACTGATTTTTTTTTTAAATTTAACACCCTGTATCTCAGGAAGTATTAATATTTGACCACCAGTTATTAAGAAAAAATTAATATTTTCCGTTATATAATCGGCAGGTAAAATAAAACCCACTCCTTATGGATCACCCTGTATAAAAAAAACCTTAAACGCTCATAATTTTTCCAAGAATTTTAGGACAAATAGGCGATACTTTCAGGGAACAAAAGTCTTCTTTTGTGAAAACCCCATATTCAAATTATAATTTGGCCTTCAGCGACAAAAGTTATTATCACATTTCATAAATTATTTTCGAGGAAGCAAATTCTTTTTTTTGTAAAGAATCCTCTTGTTTAATTTTTTTTAAGTACGAAGGCTAGTTAAAAGTCAAATTGTCAGGGTCCCCTGTGCAAACTTTTTCAAGCCTCATTGGTCATTAATCATAAAAAATCATCGGTTTGCCATCTAAACTTTCTAACGACTGCAAGTTTCACCAATTTCAAGCCAAGACCACTAAAGAGGAATTGTTGAGGATTTTCTCATTTATACCAAGCGTAGCCAGCCTAACGCTGTAACACAAAATGCACGGAGTCAAGGACAGGCTAACCATGAACCTCCCATCAGAAATCGGCCTTGAGTTAAGGTTGTTGAGATCATTTTGCATAATGTCGTGTGGTGTTTTATGCATATGAGTCGGCATCAGCTGAAGCTGAGGGTTTAGAAGAATTATTTTGGACACCAGATAATTATTCATCAGATTGCAATTGCTGGCATAACACAATTGGCTGGGGGTTGTACTTATTGACCGGTAGCTCAGTTAGCAGGTCGTGAATAAGGGCTTAGATTGATAGACTTTTGCAAGTACCAAATAATAAAACGTTTACTTTAAAAGGTAAAGATAACGTTAATCGTTGAATTCAGTTAGGAAGGAAGTAGAATAAAAGATATTAAATAAAAAAGTATAAAAAACTGTTATGAGGAAATGTACAATATTTACATTGGCTCAGATGGCCTTTTTTAGTTAAAAAATATGTAGTTGTGGTTGAAGACCAACAAAATAATCAAAAAAAAAATATATGACATGAGAAATAAAAAACTAACCGATCTCTCACAAAAATTCTTCTGGGGAGAGCTTTATGAGATCAGTATTGTTATGTGTTTTCTATCCACAAAAACACCTCTACTCGTAGATTCGTTGATTGCAAGTCCAGGTAACACTTACTCACTACTTTATTTACTAATTAACAATTAACAACAATAGATTAATTACTGTCTTAACTATAATCACACTTGAACACTTACAAGTCTCTTTTTTATTTCTTCTTTACTCGTTCACGTTCAATTTAAGATTGTGGCTCGGTCCATCGTGTGTCTTATTTATACATCCGTTCATACGGTCTAGGGCATTCCAGAATATTCCCGGACGTTCGTGTACAATTCCAGTCTCATCTAACCAGTCTACACAGTCCAGTGGCTTAACAGTATTATAGGCAAAACAAAGTAAAAACCTGTGATGTTTGAATTGTCCAGCTACGTAGACAAAATATGAGAGTTAACACTTTACAGAGTAAATTGCAAACTAAACAAACCAGGATCGGTATCCCACAATATGATATTAAACAAAGTGAAATAGGTGATCACTATATTTTAAGATATTTTATACTAAAAGAAGATAATCTTCAAGAAAATAGAATTTAGAATGTCTGTCTATAGACAGACAACTAAAAAAATAACGTAAATAAATATTTGCTAAATATAAAACAATATGACAATTTTCAAATTAAAGGTAATGTTAAATTAAATTATTTATTAGTTCCTCGTAGAGAGATAATAATGAATTCCAGATAAAGTTAAATAAAGATATGTAGCTTGACTATATGTTTACTGCAGATAATCAAAAGTTGATCAATTGCCAGGTATCTTTGTCAGAGAACTAGGCAAGACTCCACTAGAGCAGCGTTCCTGACTAAATATTAAGTAAACGTTCAAGTAACCACTAGAAAAACCTTACGTTACTGAGGTCTGGTTGGTAAATATATGCACTGGTATAAAATGGTCCATCACAAAGGTTATAAACAAATAGGTTTAGTCCAAAAAGGGGTACCAATCTCCAAATGTCACCAGTCACCACTTTTCACAGGGATACCAACGTAGCCAAGTGGCCTAAAACATCAACAGACAAAGACAGCAAACAACTAACTACGATACAAAATGGTGACATCCGTTGCCAGGTAAATCTAACATTTACAATAACCGAAAGTTAGTTTAAATTAGCACCCGAAATTATTACAATATCAGAGGGATATTAGATAAACTGCCAACAAGGCACGATAAATCGTTACTAATTAATATTAATGATGGCTGTTCCAAAGAACAACCAAGGTGAACTGATCACCGAAAAGCAAATTCGCCCAAGGCGTAAATTAAGATAAATACGGTACAATATTATTATGAAAATTACCTTAAAGGTACGTTAGCAATATAGCAATTTTTTAAATAATGATGATCATAAAATTACACAATAATACCAGAAAACATATAAATTTTACCAGACCGCTGAACTACAGGTGTTGTCCTCAGAACGCTACACTAGTAAGAAGGAAGTAGCACCGTAGTGTTCTGCTATCTAAACTTGATTTTATAGTAAGGAAAGAGACAAACATTTGAAGTATGAGCAATAAAAACAAATAGATATTTAGGCATTCTTTATAAGTGCAAAAATCTACCAAACCAATTGTTCCAGTAGAAATCAGGACTAGACTGGCAGAAACAATTCTTCACGGAAAACAACAAACTGGCATGTAATGGCTTGCAATTTCGTTACACTATACAAAAATAACAATCTCTTGTATGATCTGAGGGTTCTCTCCATACCATAAGAACAGCAAAACCCACTGAGCGGCTTTTATGATGTAACCAATCGCGGAAGTTAGACGTGCACGTATTACGGTCTACACAATTAGCACACTTAGCATAATAGCCACGATATTCAACAACAAAAATGCGTCAGGTACCGCATACTGTCACAGTGTTGCTATACAAATAAGTACAAGTACAAGTACAAAATTCACAAAATGAAGATAGAAGAGCGCTGATTAAGAAGAAGGTCTCCATATTTTCAATAAAAACGACCAAATATAATAGGTGTACAAACATTTTTAGCTTTATGGGAAATTTGAATGATTTACGCCAATGTTAAATCCGTTCAGATGGGATTAATTCACACAAACAAATTTAAATTCAAGGTGTTCTGAGAGGTTTGGACCTGATGTGACACTATTATTCAATAGTTTCTACAAACTCCGAAACACTGATGTACACTATATTAGATGAACGTTCCCAAACTACGTTGGCATTATCTAGAGGTCATAATCTCCAAGTTATGCGAACTGGGTTGATGAAATGCGGGCCAAGAATAATGTGAAGTGTTTTAAAACTTGCGTAAACTATTTGAGTGCCTCATATTTAAAAAAATTGCTAATTGGTTAAAATACTTCGTGCGTTTTAAGTGACAGTTCATCAGAATAAAAGTAACGATATTTTAATTTTCAACAACTGTATTTCCTATATAAAACTGACGTGTGAACCTTGTCAATATGTTTTGCTACAACCTAAATGTAATATACTTTCCCCTCAATTACTGATGGAATTATATTCATGGTAATTAGTGCCTGTCACAAGTAGATTAATTGAATCGATGGAATTTACTTGTCCGGATTGTCCAGATATACCAGTATTAATATGCAATATATGCATTATCTGTTTAACACGCTATAGAAGTCTTATAATTATATGTGCTGAATAAGGCCTTCTGTTTGTTTAAACATAGGAAAAATTATGAAATAAATAGAAAATATAATAATTTATATGTCTTCAATGTAGACGCATTTGCCTCTCATTCCAGAGGCGGAGTACCGGGCTCTATGCCCAGATTTTTTTTTTTTTTTTTGGAAGCAGAATATAATTCTGGTATCACTAGAGTTACCAAATTACGCTGCCGATCATGAGCGTAGGCTACGTGAATGTATATATAAACGGGACACACCTGTTACTGGTAGAAATTAGAAAATGTGAAAGGGCTCAACTTATACACTTGCAACATTTGCAAGGTATCAGCAGTCTCTTCTTTGAAGCGTGTACTTGTGGTGAATAAAGAAAACGATCGTTCTGCATTTACAAATGTTATATTCACAAAAGAAAAATATTGTTCAAATTGATTTAAAGGATTATTTGGTGTACACTTACTACAAATATTCTATAACCTATCGTAGTTAGAATTTTTGCTTAAAACGTTTACAAATTTCTGGTCGGCTCGAACACCACACATATCAGTTATCCTTAACACTGCTTCCATATTATTTACTAATTGAAGAGATTTCGTTAATGTTAAATTTTGTAATTTGTCTATAGTGTTGTCCACTGTTGCGTAATCGTTGCATATCTGCCGAAATCACGGCAACCTCCCCAAGTAACATTTTCAGTCTTATAAAAAACGTAACGACGTCGTCACAACCTAAAATTCGAGTAGCATTTAGATGTGACGACCTTGTTACAACCCTTTTACGACCAAATTTGGACAGTTGGGAAAGGGTTGTCACGACTTTTCATATAACTTTCACGTGACCTTTATAGAACTATTAGGTCGTGTCCTAAGAATTGATTGTGATATTGTCGTCTAGATGTCGTTATAGAGTCATTATAATGTCGTAACAATCTTTGATATGACTTCGATACGACCTATGACCTGATTTTTGTTCAAACACGACAAAAGAACGTAACAAATGTATTGTATATATTTTACCTATACGTATGTCTTGTATTCATCCGTTTACAGTAGGGATAATTAAAACGTCAATAATCAAATTATATTAAGTATGATACTAAGTACACTTGATTTAAAAAAAAACTGGTACAACTCTTGTATTCGAAAATCTTAATAGTTTAGTTGTGTGCATATGTCTGTAATTATAGGGCTGGCCAGGCATGTCGAGAGGGGGTGGAGAAGAGGTAATTTACCCCGGACCTGGGTTTCTTGGAGGAGATCGGTTTTCTTTGTGTTTTTAAACTTATTAAACCTTTCTCTTTTATTTTATTCAAATGGAATTTTAAAAAATAATTAGAAAATAACTTTTTCAAAACATTTTCAAGCCTGCCATATTATTGTTTTAAAAAATTATATTAGTTACGGATAATTCTACTAATAGTTGTAATTAAAATACTAACTGAATAATGATAATTCTATTTTTAAAATAAGAACACAAAAATACCACTTGAAATTAAAAAAAAATGTAAACAATGCAAACTGAACATAAAAATACAATAAAAAAATGAAATAAATGAACTTCAATTACGTAATACAGAATTAACTAATATTTTGTCATTGCTCCATTAGCGTCTAAAACTGCTTGAAGTCTTGCAGGCATGGACAAAATCAGATTTCTTGCAAGGTCAACTTCTTGCGACAAGTTCTCCCAAGCGTCTTCAATTATCCCTTCCAATTCTTGGGCATTATTTGGATGGTTATTTAATTTTCTTATATGTTTCACCATTAGTCCCCATACATTTTCAATTGGATTTAAATCCGGACTTTTAGATGGCCACGGTAACAGCTCTATGTTTTTATTAAGAAACCATTGCCTGACAAGATGGGCCGTATGTATGGAGCAGTTGTCTTGTTGGAAAATAAAATTATTTTCCGGAAACACCTCTATTACTGACGGCAACATAATATTGTCTAATATTTCAATATATTTAATGGAATTGAGATGACCACCACTGTTCCAACACACACCTAACCCATTTAGGCTCATCCAAGCCCAGACATTGACTGAAAACCTTCCTGATATTTGTGGATCGAAAGTATATTTTTCGTCGTATCTAGTGGAAGGAGGCCTATATACGCGAACATGTCCATCGATACAGGATTTAAAAACCTTTTCGTTAGAAAAGACAACTTGTCCCCAGAAGTTTTCATCATTGATTATATAGTTGAGTGCAAAAATAATCCTACCCTGCTTCTTTTCTTCTGAAAGTTTGTATTTTTTAGCCGCTGAACAACTCTTCAAGTCGCTTTGTAGTTTTATTCTTCTGCAAGCAGTAGATACCGAAGCAGGGAAATTTGTCTCTGAAATTGCATTTACTGCAGTCTGAAAAGGGTTTTCTATTAGGTAATTTATAAGATTTTCATCTTCTTGATTACTGCTCTTTCTGGGCCTACCGGAACCAATTTTACGGGATACCGTTTGGTTGGTTTCCCATTGTTTTTCAACACTCATTATCGTGGTTTTACTCACATTGTATTCAGCAGCAAGTCTTCTTATGGACCAACCATCCTCAATTTTAGAAACAATTCGAAATTTTTGAATATCTGTTAGATGTCAAACCATTTTTAATAATGACGCCACTGATTAACGTCAAAGTGACATTTGTAAGATTATTAATATCAATCAAAGAACGAATGATTTACATAGCTAAAAGAAAGTGTACCAGTTTTTTTTAAATCAAGTGTACCTACGTGGTGTTATTATACGAAAATGTTAAATGTTTACTGTAAACTACTGGGAATTTTTTTACTGTAAAAGTGGCAAAGAAAATTTAAGAAATGATAAAAAACAAACTTGTTTTAAATAATGGTTTCAAAGGGTTAGAATGTATACATATTTGTAGAGCATAATTGATAATAGCGAAGAAATATACATTGTGTCCCAAATTAGGGGTGCATCCATTACTATCTCGGTTATTATTAGAGATATAGAAACGGTTAAATGAGGACTTTTTTTGAAGAATTTTATGACCGTTTCGATGCCGTTTTTAAATTTAGCCTGGCTCTGTCTGTTTTCCAGATATTTTCAAAAAACTGTAAAAGTACACTTTTTAAGGCCCCAATTGTGGCACATGGGAACATGAAGGCACTAATTGAGTACTGTGTACTGTACGTTCCAGCTTTATTTTAGTTCTTGTTCTTGATCTATCCCATCCTAGATCCAATTCTTTAGCTACGCTACGCTGATGAGGGGCAATAACTCCGAAACACGTGTCCGTAGCTGCATAGTTGTTTTTTTTGGGGATATGGCACTAAACCTTTATTTTATTTTGACCCCAATAAATCTATATTAATAATGTGGATTTTCCTCAAATTTTTTAAAACGATTAACATAAGTTGGATACCTACGCGACATATTCGAAATAAAATACATAAATGGTATGTCTACATTATACAATGTATATATTTACACTGAAATGTCGAGCTTGGTGCTCGGTCTATTCATGCTCACTACCTGACTCCTGTTCGACACACGGGAATGTGCAGCGCGATTTGGTAACTCTGGTTACAATATTCCAATATTGAGGAGTAATTTTTGCAGTAACATGCGACAAGTAGTTATAGCTTCGCCGACGAATGCAGATATACACAATATTATTAAAAGCAACTCGGAGAGAAAAAAATCTTTTTGCGTTTACACGTCACCGATATTTTTATAGTTTGTTTCTCAAGGACTCTCCTAAAAAAGATTTGTTGCTTTACATCAAATTCGCTTCCATCAAATTGTTTATGGCCGACACGATACGAGTTTAATTACTTTTTTCTAGGAGTGTTTCCGAACATGAACAAAAATGATTTATATTTTATTGAATTAGACTGAAAAAAGAACCCTTTTAAAATTGCGTGCAAAGGACAAATTACGTAGGCAAAATATGAATGTTAATTAGAAAGTGATAAAATTGATATTGACATTAGATTATGTTTCATACCACATGAAAACAGTTGACGTCACTTAATAAAGAAGTCACAAAACTTAATATGATTTTAGTTATCTTAGGCAAATGAACTAATAGCTTAAGCTATTTTTTATTCAAATCCTAGACAAACTCCGAAGGAAACTTTTTTGTCGAAATTCGTTAACAACCCTCTTCAAATCTTGACTATAACCCTTTTGGGTTACCTGATACGAGGGATGAAAATCACCGCTTTAGTGTTTTTTGCTTGTTTTATTAAAAATATAGATTAGGTACTGAAAATAGTCAGACCAAAAATGTTGAAAATTTTTGTTATTTTATTTTATCAAATAAGGTATTTAATTGTAGGGATAACTCTTAGGGCGCAAGGATTAAGTAATGTTTACAAAAACCTTATGGAGAAGTCAAAAGTATATTTTAGAAAATATGTTCATCTCAAGTGGGATATCTCAAGTTTATACAGTGTGGAACAGCCAAATGGAATAAATTCAGTATCTCAATTATTGTGCATATTTATAAAAAATCCTGAGACATGTCGATTTTGGATTCGAAAATGACATCATGCAACGTAAAAAATTCATTCCTAAATTTAAACCCCTTCGAGTGGCAGTTGCAACCACTACATTTTTAAATGGGAATAAGAGGCTTGTGCTACCTTATTTAAAAGGTCTTTTTTATTCTCTATTCAGAAATGTAATGGTTTTAATATTTATTGCAAAAATTAACGATCTGCTTGACGAAATTCGCTACAACAAACAAAAAACATAAAAACTTACAGCGTTTTTTCTTACAGGCTAGCAAAAACAAATTGTGTTCTTTTTCAACATTATCAACTAAAAAGAAGACATAAAAACTTATCAAAATTCTTCATAGCTGGCATTGCCACTTTTATTGAAAACGCCGTAGCTACTTGCTATTTGATTGGCAACAATAAATAGTTGTCAGTGTTTTGCGTATTGTTTGAGTTTTGTTAACTGCAATTCCTAACATTGTTTATTTAACAAAAATGCATAAAATAACAATTATACAGATGGTTGGTTACGTAGATAGAATGCGATCACAGGCCGAAGTTGCTAGCCTATTTCAAGAAAAATGTCCTGATTTGCCGCCTATATCCCAAGGTACAATTAGCAAAATTGAAAAGTAGTTTTGCGAAAATGGACATGTACGACAGATAAAAATAAACTCCCAATGCAATGAGTAACAATACCAAATTAGACATACTGCTTGAGTTTGAAGAAAACCCACATAGTTCAAGTCGACAAGCAGCTTCAGCATTGAATGATTCCCATTCCTCGATTATTCACCTATTAAAAGAAAATAAAATGCATCCCTATAAACTGACCACAACTCAGGAGCTTAGTGACGACGATTTTAATAGAAGAACGTATTTTTCTGAACAAATGATGCAAAGGTTTGATAATAATTTTATCCAACTAGAAAATGTTTTGTTTTCTGATGAGTCCACTTTTCCTCTTCACGGCCATGTTAATCGTCAAAACTGTCACTACTGGGTTAATGAAAATCCTCACTGGATGACAGAATTATATACGCAAAATTCTGAAAAGGTTAATGTTTGGGCGGGGATAATTGGAGACCATGTCATTGGTCTCTTTTTCATTGATGGCAATTTGAATGGGGATAACTATTTAGCTCTGCTCCAAAATAATGTCGTACCAACTTTGGCAAACTTATATCATGCTCAAGTAAACCCACAAGTTCCAGCCGATGTGATATGGGTCCAGCAGGATGGAGCACCACCATATTACCGAATCAATGTCCGGCCATACCTCGATGTTACATTTCCAAATCGGTGGATAGAGGGGCGAGGATCACTAGAATGACCAGCACGTTCTCCTGATCTTACACCCTTAGATTTATTTCTATGGAGATATGTAAAAAGTATGGTATACAAAAATAAGCCAAGCGATATAACTGACTTGAGAAGAAAAATAACGGTTGCGGCAAGGTCGGTCACGCCTCAGATGATGGAAAACGTTAGATGACATTATTATTTAAGATTAGGATGCCGCCAAGACATTCAAGGAACTCATTTTAAGCATATCCTACGTTGAAATTAAGTTTTTTTTTTTGATTACTGTAGCGAATTTTGTCAAGCAGATGAATTTATTTTTTTACTGTTAATTTTTTCAACAAATATTAAAACAATAGCATTTTTTGAATAGAGAATGAAAAGTCTTTTCAAATGAAGTATCACAAGCCCCTACTTCCATTTAAAAATTTAGGGGTTGCAACAATAATAATATAAAACATTAGTTCAAAAATTAAGAATACATGTAATTTACATTAAAAGTAAATGAAAACGGGTAATAAACTCAATTCTGTTTATGATAATAATGAATTATTTTTAATTCAAAATTAAATATTTAGGTTCGTTATATACATTTTTTTTTTTCGGTTTCCCGATGCCGGTCAGTCCTCCCGTGGCCTCCGACGCCTCACGGAGTTGCGCCGGCGCCGGCATTATTATTATTATTATTATTAAAAATAATTTTTCTTGTTGATGTTTTCTGTATGGCGAATGTCTGCATGGTGGACAGATGAAGATTTTCCGGAGGTTGGCTACTAGGTTTACTATTAGAATGATGACCCTGATCTAGTTTAATAGAAGTTGATAAGGAGTGGCTCGTTATTGATTAGCTGTCGTGCATTGACACCCGCTTTAGCTATATTTGATACTGCATTGGAACGATGGGAATGATTTGAAATCTTTTTTTCTTCGGTGTTTAATCCAACTTTTTCTCCTGAGATTTTAGTCCATTTAAGTACTTCATTCACCCTACATGGTGTAATTTTATACCAACCCTTTGAATGATAATTATTCCAAAAAGGATTAGGGGTTAAAAATATACGTTAGTCTATGCATTACCATTTTGTAATATAATCTTACGAGGCATACATCATTGTTTACTTCGTTTTTAATTAGCTATTTACTGTCACAGCATTTCTTTGAGCCACCTTGACAAGTTTTGAAAAGCACGGTATTGTATTCAATACGGCCTAATAACATTTCATCATTAGATTTTTTCTTCTTTAAAATAGTAAATTTTGGAACTTGCCGTTTCACCCTTCGCAAGGCTAATTAAGAAAATAAGTTACGGAGAGAACTTTTTTAAAAGACCTATCGGAGTATTTTCATCTCATATTATCGCCATTTTATTTATTTAATTTTTTTGTTTATGAAACTGAACTTTATGTTCTCCAGAACACCCTGTAATTGCTTCCGTTTTGAATTTCGGACATCACAAATCTAAGAAGTGGTCAAGGGAAACATTAAAATTTTCAAAGTACATACTTTGAAACATTTTAGCAGTAGAATTCCACATTGTTTTCACAACATATTCTTTATAATCATCCCATTTTTCTTTTTCTGTAACCCTAATGCATTAATATATTTGCTACATCTTTAACCAACTGCTCTAAATTGAAATCAAAGTTCCACTCCTACAAAATTTACTAAACTTAGTCCAAACTGAAGACCTAATCCTCATAGATTTCTTGGGGTGAGATCTGCCTACTGAACATGTTGTTCCAAGTGTATTTTGCGGATTTAAAAACTAATATTAGTTATTTAACGTCTAAAGCATTTCTTATTGTTTTATTTCGTTCATCTTGTGTGCTCAAGATAGCTACAACTGAGATGAGTTTGTATTTTACGGAATTGTCTCGTGATGTACAGATTAGGTACATCAAAAAAGCTCCACTGGTTTAGATGCTTATACTTTGAAAAAGAAGACTTCACTACAATTATTGATGTATTTTCAAATATTACACAAGCGAATATTATGAGTTAGGAGTATTTCATTTTTGAACGTAGTGGCTATACAAAGGAAGAGACTCTTCCTTTGTATAAGTGTTCAAACGTGTTAGAAACCCGACCAGTTTTTATGGTTGGGTGAAGAAAATTCTTTGTAAAAAATTTCCCGCAAAAAAAGCTTGTTGCAAGTTATCAATTATCAATTTCAGTATCAATTTGTTACACTGTAATTTATTTTTTCTACAACCGAGCGAGCGTTTTTTACTTTGTCGTTCGCCGAGCGACAAAGTAAACGCTTAAACCATGGAAACCATAATAAAGCAACGTCTAGTGTATCTGCAACTTTTGACACAAAAGTAAGCATTGAGGGTATTTGACAGATGTCGACAATTTACCAACTTTAGTTACACAAAGTAATAAAAAATTTGCTATTTTTATAGTAATCTATCGTTTTCGGAAACTTTCATTATACTAAAGGTCGTAGAAATTTATATTTAGTAAATAATTCGCAGTATCTATAAATCACACTGGTGCCCAAATTATTGCGTTAAATAAAATACAAACTACCAACTTTAGTTACGGAAAACAGTTCAAAAATTGGTTGGTAGTAACTCGTATTTTATTTTATAACAATGTTGTGCTACTAAAAGGTGGTAGAAATAGTTATTTTTACCAATTCAATGAACTTATAAAGCTTTCGCATAGCACAGACGAATAATATGTTTTGGACATAGGAGGTCATGCTTGCCGCTGCTGTTAGCAAAAATAAACAAATAATTATTTGATGTGTCAAAACGTTCTTAAAACAGCTATTTGTTTCAAATAAATTTATTCTTATAATTATCAGATAATGAAAAATTTTGAAAAGTATAATTTATGTGATACTTGTAAAGAATTTTGCCATGTTCAAATACGCCATTCCAGTTTAATATACCTAACTGCCCTAATTGAAACCTGCGACCACGACATGTCAAAGAATGGTTTGTTTAAGAAGATTCAAAGAAGTCTACTACAAATGTCGACCAAATATAATTATTTTCCCAGAAGAAGACTGAATACAATTTTTTCAAAGTATTACATATATGTCATCAAACACAGACATTTAATACCCTTTAATTCTTCGCCTTGCTTTTCACCATTAAAGAAGAAGGAAGTGTTAGAAGAATTCCTAAAACATTTAAATTTTATTATACATAGATATAAATCATAAGATGACAATATTTAAATAAATAATTAATAGGTACTAAAGCAATTTTTTATTTTATTTTGCAGTAAATACCATTTTAACAAACATTTCTACAAAAACATGTGTAGCGCAAATTGATGCTCACGTTTTGAAATCTGAATTGTCAAATTTGAGGTTATCAATAATTATCAATTTTTACCAAACATTTTTATAAAGACACCGGTTGTAGAATAAATCCTGTGTGTAATTCGAGCGCAAGGTAACATTGCCGCTCTCGCGAGATAGCCGCGCTCCGCTACACGTCGCGCGTCAAACTTTGCGCTCAGAGCGACAATATATCACTTTGCGCTCTTAATACACAAATAGCTATTAATAAATTGGTTATATTTCCGCTTTTACATTATACAATGCTCACGAAGATATAAATATTTCGAGGTTACCATTTTGCAAAATTAGTCCACAAAAACACAGATATTATGAAAAATAACAAATTTAATGATTCTGTGTAAAAATGTCAATCAATCACCATAAAACCTGAACAAATATCGTTTTGATTTACTAATGTCTAAGAACTGTGACGTCACGCGCACGCGAGCTACTATACAGGGTGGACAATTAATAATGGACCATAGTTCAAGGGTAGATTCTTTGGACCAAAATATAAGAATATAACCAAATTTGATTTAGTAAAATATTGCTGTGGAAAAAGATACAGGGTGTCAAATTTGAAAATATTTTTTTCGTTTTTTTTTGCATTAACTCAACAACCTCTTCACCGGTCTTCGCCAAATTTGGTAAAGGAACATTTTTTAATCTAAGAAATAATAATTTATGTATCACATCACGTTAGACCATAGAGGGCACCGCAGGAGCTGTATCTGATGATGGTTTTTTCATATTTTTTTTGACGAAACGTTGTGGTACTTCTGACTAGAAAATCTGATAAGGGCGTCATTTCCACGTAAAAAAAGGTACAGTTGGTAGAACTTGTAAACTCCAACCGTTTTTGAGTAAACTGCCGTTAAAGTTTTCAATAATTTTTTGAAAGAAATTCAAATTTAATAAAACAAATTGTATTTATTGAAAAATGTGCTTTGGTTACGTCTTAATTCTGTCATGTACGTCATTTAGTCATTTTATTTTGTTCTTATGTTCCTCGTGTTAATTTATCAAGTTATTTAACTTCTTTATTTAAAATGCCTCGACATAATAATTTTTCAAATGAAGAAATGAAGGATATGATATGTGTTTACGCACAAAATAATTTTAGCAGGCGTACTGCAGCTAGGAATGCAATATTCAAATAATAGAAGGCAGCCAAATCATAAGATTTTCCAACATCTGTTTCGTCGTTTGGGAGAAACGGATTCATTTCGCCATAAAAATGATGTAGGATGACCGAAACGAATTAATCCAGATCAAGAACTAGAAGTTTTAGTTCGTGTGGATGAAGATCCTCAAAACAGCGCAAGTCGTTTATCAGCAGCACCAGGAATAAGTAAACAATCTGTTCCTAAGAGTCTTACGCAAAGAACGCTTCTACCCATATCACTTCACTCCTGTACAAAAGTTACTTCCAAGGGATCTTCTACGAAAGTTAGAATTTGGCCAATTTCTTCTCAATAAACACAACAGAGAGATGGAAAGTTTGTTAAGAACATTTTATTTACAGATGAAGCAACTTTTACTCGTCGAGGCGTTTTTAACTGGAGAAATAGCCCTTTACTGTGAAATAGAAAATCCTCATGCCTCATGTGTGGTATTATCAGCGATCAGTTATTGGGACCATTTGTCCTTCCTCCAAATTTAAATAGGCAGTCATCTGTTTTTTTTTTGAAACACTCTTGCTGACATATTAGATGATTTCATGCTAGACATAAGGGGCAGAATGTGGTTTATGCAAGATGGAGCTCACCCTCATTTCTCCATTGCAGTCAGAAGACATCTTGATGTGACTTTCCCTCACAGATGGATCGGTCGAGGAAGTGAATTTGCTTGACCACCAAGGAGTCCTGATTATAATCCTTTGGATTTTTATATGTGGGGACATATGAAATCCCTAGTCTATGCAAATACTAACAATTCAAGAGAAGAACTGTGGGACTAAATACAAAACGCAGCCAATTTTATTAGAGGACCGCAAAATGTATTTTTCAACGTAAATCATTCATCAAAAGAATTAGAAACGGCTCGAAGTGGGTGGAAACCATATTGAACATTTACTCTAAGTCACAGTAATTAGTTCATAAGAAAGTGAGGGAGAAAGTTTACGCTATTGTTATGCTTTTGTTTTTACTTACTTTTTTCAATAAATACAATTTATGTCATTAAATTTGAATTTGTCTCTCAAAAAATTATTGAAATCTTTAACGGCAGTTTACTCAAAAACGGTTGGAGTTATCAAGTTCTACCAAGTGTACCTTTTTTACGTGGAAATGACGCCCTCATCAGATTTTTTAGTCAGAAGTACCATGCAACGTTTCGTCAAAAAAAATGAAAAAATCAGCAAATACAGCTCCTGCGGCGCCCTCTATGGTGTAACGTGATATGATACATAAATTAGTATTTTTTAGATTAACAAAATGTTCCTTTACCAAATTTGGTGAAGATCGGTCAACAGGTTTTTGAGTTATTGCAAATAAACGAAAAAATAATTTCAAATTTGACACCATGTATATTTTTCCACAGCAACATTTTACTAAAGCATATTTGGTTATATCCTCATATTTTGATCTAGAGAACCTACCCTTTAACTAAGTCCCATTATTAATGGTCCACCCTGTATTTATTTTGAAAATTGTAATCTGTTTAATAACTCTTAACTTGCTTTTAGGGCAAAAAAAAGCACAACTTTAGCCATTAACACTTTAATAGATATAATAAACAAAGGTTTCGAAGGAAGAGAATTTTTATATGTACTGTTTTTAGATTTGAGCAATGCCTTTGACTGTGTGTGTCATAATATTTTGATAAATAAGTTATCTTTTTTATAAATTT
This sequence comes from Rhamnusium bicolor, assembly GCA_029963845.1. Classification (NCBI taxonomy): domain Eukaryota; kingdom Metazoa; phylum Arthropoda; class Insecta; order Coleoptera; family Cerambycidae; genus Rhamnusium; species Rhamnusium bicolor. The sequence continues at coordinate 34,821 of JANEYF010000343.1, read as the reverse complement.
TCCACAAATAGGTCTTTTGGTACAGTTTTATCTAGAAGATAGTTCCCAATTTGTAGAATATCACAATTTTAAATCAAATTTAATTGGTACAAGTATTGCTGTACCTCAAGGTTCAGTATTAGGTCCAATACTGTTCCTTACTTACATCAATGATTTATCAAAATGTACATATGTGCCTAAATTTACTCTCTTCGCTGACGACACCACATTAATATATAACAACTAAGAATTTAACACTCTATTGTCTATTGCTAATAATACTGAACCGACAATTGATGATTGGTTTCTAAGTAATCAGCTAGTATTAAATAATAAAAAAACTAAATCAATGATTTTTATTCTAGACACCATGCAGTGAACATTAATTTGTCTGAAAATGTAAAATTGTAGGGGTCTACTTAGATCATAATTTATTCTGAGAAATACATATGTTTCGTCCACATTTTTATTCTTATAAATGTGTATAATAAATATCCCCTTTGATTTTGTAGTCCCGCGAATTTTCATACTTTTTATTTTACTTTGTATAAAACCTTTAGAAGTTTTTGTGACTTCTGACTGTCTTTGCACAGCATAGATATAGGAAAGAAAAGCAGATATTAATATTCATAGCTTGATGCCGCGACATATCTCATGTTCCAATAACATTTTTGTAGTTTAAATATCGCTAATAAAGCTTTTGATAATTAATTAGTGAAGTGTTGTAAATAATAGACTTGCCCGTTAATTTAATAGTGATTTCCATTCGTAAGAAATTCGAAGGACTGCCAGCTATCCCGATCCAGCCCTCGTTCATCCAGGTGGTTTTAGAGAGCCCTCACAACAAAACCACCCTACTTCAAGAACTGCAGTCAGAGGTAAGAAGTGCATTACCTTTTAACTCGCCGGGCAACACCGCCTACAGTCCATTGCCTAGCTATTGAAAGCATTTTTTGTTGTTTCGCTACAACATATAAACTATATTCGTAAAAAAATATCCAGTAACATATTTTTAATACGCAGTCTTGTTAACAGTGTATCTCAACCAATATTATTAACAGCATATCATGAACTTATTCACTCAGCCATTTCATATGCGATTCAAGTCTGGGGACATTCCGTACAAGCTAAAAATGTTTTTTATATGCAAAGAAAAGCTATAAGAGTTACAGCAGGATTAGGTTATGGAGACGACTGCAAGGATATTCTTAAGAAGTCAATACTGACATTGCCTTGCACTTACATTTTCCATTGTCTTCTTTATATTAAAGGATATCAGGACAGATACGTGAAACGTGACCTAATTCATGCTTATATGACAAGAAACAATAAACAAACAAATCATAATTTTCTATGCCTATCCAAAACTTGAAACGACACAGGTTGTTACGTCATAAAATTTTTTAATGTATTGCCGGATATTATTCAAAATCTAGACTAATCGTTTTAAATCTGTGAAAAAAAATTATTTACTTAAAAATGCCTTTTATGATTTTAATGAATATTTGTATTCTGATGTGTCATGTATAATTGTGTGAAACTTGTATCATTATTTATTCTTGTTCGTCGTTAAATCTGTAATTTTAGTAAATACTTGTTTTTCGACTTGACTTATTGCATAGAGATTTATGTGAAACTATTTTATACTAATGTTAGCAGTTATATTTATTTACATGTTTATCATATATTAACTCACTTTTTTACTATTTTTGTTATTTTTATAATTTTTTATTGTTGACATGTAAATTTTTGTATAAAGCACCAATATCTATCTATCTATCTATCTATCTATATGTTTTGAAATATAAATACAAATATCAATATGGTATAATTATGACATTGCAGTGCAAGAAAAAGATTGCGTTGCTAGGGAAACATACGAGTAGAAGGTAAATAAAAAAATCTGAAAATCGGTTGACCCTGCAGGCCATCCCTGAAACTTCCCGCTATTTTAGAGCTTAAAGCGCTCAAAAATATACGTATTAGTTAATTTTTGAGCTCTCCCAGCTCAAAATATTATACACATACATTTTTGAGCTCTCTACGATTAGGTGAAAATCTCGAAGTTATATAAAAAAAAACCACTTTTTTTTGTAATTTTTGAACCGCGATATCTTTTGAACAAATTAACTAATCGAGATGCAGTTTGCAGCATTCAACGCAGTTTTTCAAGTACAAAAAGTTATGTTTGTACTAAAAATCGATCCGACACAATTTCAATGTTATTTCAAAAAAAACACTTTTTTTGCGAATTTTTCGTAATCGATATCTCTCGAACGAATCAACCGATTTTGATGCGGTTTGCGACGATCGACGTTGTCTTATAAGGAGAAGAGCTGATTAGATTTTGGAATTGATCGGTTTAGTAGTCTAAAAGATATTCCAAAGCAAGTAATTTTTGAAAATTTTATTTTTGAGATTTCTCAAAATCTACCGGGCCGAATGGGTAATAATTCTCAGGAAATCTAAGATGAGTCAACCCCTTTAGAATGCCTCATAACTTCCCGATTTCTGAAGATTTTCAATTTACTTAGAGGGAAGTTAAAAATATCCACCTTTCTTGGTCAGACATATTTTCCGTTCCTTCCTCTTTGATCGTCAGCAAACCGTCTGAGAGTTCTTAATAGACAAAAATTGATACGAGTGGAATCGTTGTAGATATTTTCCGTGTTGATTAATATTCGCAGAGATAGGACGTTTTAATGGCCAAATTTAAAAACAGATTGTACCATTGGCTATTTCAAAATAGAGATAATATTCAATGAAAGAAACTTTCAGTTTTTAAAATATGGCGGCCAGCTTTACGCACAAACTAAGCGCTTTTTCATAAATATCTCAATTTCTATTTATTTTTCAAAACAACATATTTGAAACATTTTTCCAGATTCAATTCTGTTCTAGCAAACAACTTTTTTTAGGCTCCTCGTACGATTCCTTGTTTCAAAGAAATTCACATTCGAAGTTTTCTTTTGCTCTGAAAAGTTCGCGTACTTCGGATTTCCAGACCCGCCTACAAATGTAATGAGATCCTTCCACCAACATATAGTTTATTCTTAGAAAGTTTCATCAAATCCGTAAACTTCTTGCCAGGTTATCGTAAAAAAAACTAAATGGTCTCAAACAGAAAGTTTTAAATTTTGTTAGGTAAATAGACACTTTCGTTTATTTTCTCTAACCCCATCAGTAACGGAAAACATCTGTCTTGTTTCACTGTCTAAACTTTCATTTTAAGACCAATAAAAAAATTTTCAAGATCAATTAAGGTTATTTATTTGCCTCTTAATGACTAAATAAAGAATATTAAAAGGAAAACACTTTAAAATTGTGTATAAAAAATTCTTATAAATGAAAAACATAATTAAATTCTAATAAAATCCAGTACATTCATCACTCACACAGAATAACAGGGAGCAAAATTGATTTCGTAAAAACATTGTATAATTCCATCATGATTGATGCTTTGTTCTCAAAGTCTGCTGTTGAATGTGAATTATTCGGAACTTTTTGATTTCCAGAACATAAGATACGTCCAATACTTAGTAGTTTAACAATTGTATCAATATTAAACTGATAGTGTAGAAATATTTTAGTATATTGTAGTGTAACAAAGTCAGTCTACTTGGATACAGCTTAAGCAAGGTAAAACTGCTTTAAAAAAATACTATCTTTATACACTACAAATGGTACATCAACTGTCTGAGGAGGATTCGGATTGAGGAATCTAATTTTAAAAAATAATGTCTGAAATATTTTGTATTCTTCTTTGAAAGTATATCACGGAAATTCACACCGATTTTCTACAATGATTTTTTGGGCTGACATATTTTCTAACCGCATTGTGGGACCTTACAGAGCTATTTTTTCAATAAGATGGTTCAACGATGGTTCCACAGGGCAATATCTGTACCAGAGATACACTGGAAAAAGGACTGGGCGATGAGGAGAACTTAAATGACCAGCTCATTCACCTGATTTGACTTCATTTGATATTTTCATTTGAAAACAACATCCCCTGCAGTATTTGGAGTGATTAATCACCAAAAGTGTTGAAATAATATCACAGCCATAACTTTCCATAAAGTGAGATAAAAAGTTTATGAAATGGGAAGTCAATAATACCACATTTGATGTGAGATAACAAAAAAGTTAAGAAACGAATTTATTGACAAATCCGTTTTCTTCTGTAGTACCTAATTTAATTAATATATGGCAAATTGCCGATAATTTTTTGATCAAACAATTTGATATGCACAACGGAAATTTTGGAAGACTTGTCCTTGAAAATTAAAAAAACAGTACTGTAAGCTAGACACAAGAATACAACCAAATATTAAAACTCTGGGATGTGAAAATACGTTTGACTAACTCTCAAGGAAAATTGTTAGACACCGCCATTCCAGTTGGCCTGAGGAGGAGAAACTAGTAACTATTTGGTGATCTTTCCAAGGAGGAAACGGTTAATAATGGGTAATCAGTTGGGCAAATTATTTACTTTACGTCGTACCTCACATACAAAGCTGGTATTAAAGAATCTTTTTCGAAAACCATATTATTTTAGGTTCAGAAAATTTAAGGATAAAGGAGGTAAACGCATCACGATTGACTGTCTCTTCCCTATAGAGATTCATTCATGGAGACAGGGAAACTCGGCTGATTTTTTAAATAAATTATCCAGTAGCATAAAGCGAGATTTCAACATGGACACAATGGTCAGCAGAAAAAAAATAAGATTGAACAGAAAACGTTAAAAAATTACTAAGCCTTGAAATGGGAAAAGACCGAGATTTATTGGCCAAAATTTTCCGAGGAAATTAGTCAATAGAAATTTTTGAAACACGCCTACTTTTTTGCAACGTCGAAAAAAATATTTTTGAAATAATTTTATTTCATTTTAGTTGCATCTCAATCATTTCATACAATAATAGGTGGAGGACTGGCTTTATGAAAACTCTGTAGGAACCAAATGAATGATCACGCAACCTATTAAATTAATATCTAGTTTGCATTTGCAGAAAGTACAAAATAAAATTTGAACACAGTAAAATATTAAACTGCCGGAGGTATGTTGAAATGTGGATTAAATATGTTTGAATTGCACGTGATTTGATTTATTTCTTTATTTTTGATATTTCAAGTTTCTTTCTAAAAATGTCTGTGGTAAAATCAACACGATATTTACGTTTTATATTTGTATACAAAACAGTTTAAAAAATTGTATGCGTAAGCGGTTTGATAAAATTCCAATAAAAATATATGTGGTCTCCAAACCATTAGAGACCATTTGTTGTAATTAAAATCTATGAAATTACTTTAATTTCTGCAATAAATAAATTATTTAAATGTTTTAATTTATTTTCATAGACGACCTGGTTTTACATGATATATTTGTTTTATTTTAAATTTAAATCCCAATATCTAATATAGGTAAGAAAGTTAATGATAGTATATTATATATTTCTAATTCAGAAAGAAATAATATTTAAACTGAGCTGAATATACAGGCTATATTTAAAAAAATCTGACATATTATTGCTTCGTATTTATGCATTTCTAGAAAAAAAATAATTACAGGGTGTATCACTTAGAACAAAAAAGTTAAAAGTAGTTTGCGGTTAAACCGGAAGTGAAAAATATGAAAAATGATACGCATTTATGATCAGGGAATATCACATTTTCAATTTTTTTTGGCCATAACTTTTTTATTTAACAATCAACTGTTTTTTCTTTTTAAATTTGGATTTCTCAGAAAAAAATATATAAGTACAGTTTTTGATTTTTTTTCCTAGGTGAAAAATAAAGCAATGGAATCGAGTAAGATACTTAAAATGATTACCCTGTACAGGATGACCCAAACTCCCCGGAGAAGCTCTCATTGGCTGATTTTTTATAATATTCTAAGACAGAAACGCTAACATAATCAAGTCAGGACTCCGATAATTTTCAAACGGAACGCTTATAAAGTTGCGCAAGAAAAGTCGCTAGATTACAATGAATTATGACAACTCTACTGAAATTATTAATAATATATGTTAGTTGTTTGTCAATATCAAAATGAATTTACACTTCAGAAGAATATGATGATGTGATTATAATGTACGGTGGACAATTCTGAAGCTGCAGTGCGATTCGGTTCCCAAATAGAAGACATCTGAAAGGAAATGTTTTTTTAAGATAGATAAATCATACAAGAAACGCAGACAGTTTGGCTACTTCGTATAAAAGCGTAGCTGGTCAGTCGTCTATGTACGACACGAACCCCGGCAAATGAAGATGCTGTGTTTTATGCTACTGAAAAAGAACCAACGAATTCCGTACGAAATGTAGTACGAATACTAAATATATCAAAAAGCGCAATGAGCAGAATTTTGAGAGACAACTTCACATGCTTGTACAAAATATATAAATTTCTACACTTGGGTTTTATAAGAATAGATAGATCCAGATTTTTTTACTACAGGTACTTTTCACTACACACCACTGTCATATTTGGGCCAATGATGACCCACATGCCCTCAGATTCAAATGTTTTCAGCATAAGTGCAGTGTAATGTATGTGCCGGTGTTTTTGGAAATTATTTGGTAAGAATATGCATAAATGGATCGTTCTATGGAAAGCGGCCTTTTTCGGTAACAGTGCATTTTCATGCATGGTTTTCAGTCGTTCAGCAGTAGCGCATTTTTTTTTGTGAGTAAACTAGAGTTAAATCTGAGAAAATACGCAGAGTACCTCCAAGATAATTATTCTTCAGATTTTTTCGTCAATCATGGGTCGAAACTCACGACCGGCATGCTTATCTTACTTGTTTTCTAACACATGTTCAATGTATTTTTCTGAACGGAATTAAAATTATGTGGCTTGAATAGAGTCAGAAAAACACGAATATAGGGTTACATACTTTTCAGGAGTACTAATGTTTTCATCAATATTTGGTAATAATACACCGTAGCAAATCGCGTAAGTATGAATCGGTCCAGGATCGTCACAACTAAATTTTTGTTACAAAGATATTCATTAGGGTGGCGTATACATAATTCGGGTGTTAACTTCGGTTAAAGATATTCATTAGGGTGACGTATACATAATTCGGGTGTTAACTTCCGTTAATCATTGTTGCGTCACGTCTTATGACTTGTTATGTGCTTGTGGGTAATAGCTTCGTGTAATATCTCGACATGCTGTGAAATTTCACAAAGTAAGCTGATTATATATTAGTCCTAGTTTCTTCACAACCGTCCTATAGTGGTATGCTGATATTTTTTCCAAATGGGTAGTGTCGTCCTATTCCCTTAGTCATAAACAAAAGCTGTAATGTTTAATTTTTTGGCCGCGAAACCGGGTTAGACGTTGAAGCCGAATGATAGATAAATTCTACCGACCGTCCCACTCACGACCGCCTTATTTTATGTTATACCCGATGTCAACGGAATCATTTGACAAGTTATAGTTTTCTGAGTTTTCAAGATGTAGGTCTTATCCTTGGCAGGGGTAATATATACGAAAACCGGCCAATTATTCATTATTTGACATTTTCCCATCACTTCCGTTTTTCCCGGAAGTGACCTCAACTTTGAAATTTTAAGTGAACACCCTGTATATTCTTACATTTTTGGATTCCGGAGACGATTCTAAGTACAATTGCATAGTTTTAAAAACATGTTTGAACTACTTGATTTTTTAGGGTTATTTTCTTTTTTGCATCTAGAGTACAGCGAATGCACCCAAATCAATTAAATGGACCAAAACGATATGAGAAAAATGTAAACGTGAGATTTTTCGAATTGGTTTAGTAGCTACGACTATCCAAAATTTCCGAAATCACTAATTTGTAATTATGTCAACTTTTTCAACTGGCAACATCTTTTAGACACCCAGTGGTTAAATACTAATTTTAGCGACAAATCCATTAATACATTCAAATCGAAAATCGGTTTGAAATACACAAGTTCTTTGGTGGATAATAATTAAAATATCTAGTAAATACGCTTATCAAGTAAGTATGCCGTGGAAATTGAATAAAACTAGATTCAAAACTTTCATTTCGTCATTAAGAAAAGTTTTACTATGAGAAATTTCGTAATGTGTCCTGAAGAAGCCACTCAAGCTGTTGCTAATGACCTCTTTTGGACGCAGGTCATCGCAGGTAGAGCTTGGAATTTGCGCGAACTCATGCCGATTGGGATATGAACGAATGGGGATGCGTCTCGTTTAACAAGATATTCACCTGATCGTCGCCAAAGAATGTTTAGACGGCCTGGAGAACAATATATCCAGTGCTGCTTTTCTTCTAGAGTATAGTTTGGTGGTGGAGGTGTGATGATATGGGGGGGCATTTCTTTGAAAGCTCGTACGGCTCTTGTAACATTTCGAGGAGATAGCCTCAATGCTGACAGGTACATCAGGGAGTGTTTAGAAGAGCATGTGGCAACTTTTGCGCCATTTGTAGGAGAACATTTTCTCCAGTTTCTGGATAATGCGCGACCGCACATAGCCCGGATAACTCGCTAGTATATTCACAATGCACAGTGGGGCCAAGGAAAGAAAACATGCTAAAAAATCAAAATTTAAAGTTGTTCTATAATTAATTTCGTTTGTGCATACTAATATAGTGATAGACAGAGCATATAAAATTGCATTCACGATCACGATTTGTAGCCGAGGTGAGGAGGAAGAAGGCTGCGATTATGTCACTTATTGGTTAGTACACTTCAGTCGTGTTGCATCCGTAAACGAGACTGTGTGTTGTTATTCTGTTTTTTTGTAACAAGAATTTTATTCTGCCGTGAATTACTTAATTGTACCTTATAATGGATCTCAGTGAACCCAGTGGTATATATTTTTTATTAATATGGTACTGTAATAATGATAAATATATGCATTAATTAAAACCATACGACAATATTGTGTTTTTGTGAAAAGTTTGTTTCCTCATGGATTTATGGTACACTTCCGGCACTGATCTATTATCGCTATTTTTTTTACACACTTCTTAAAATGTTTACTAATCAACCTGTAGAAATTAACTGCTACCTCGTGCAGCTTAAAAAAAATAATAATAACACGAACGTATGTTTTTCATAATTGTGAGTATACTTTCGCATACTATCACGATTTATGTCGGCATTTAAGAAAAAATGGACAGCTAGCCACCATATTTAGTTAATATTACATATGATTAAGTTTGAACTAAGTTGGTTTATTAATAGAGAGAGAAACACTACGGACAGATGGACCGACCGACATCGATACTTAGACAATATGGTTTCTGGTTTTAACCGAACCGTAAAAATAATAAATATAATATTTATGACATTGTTTCCTGTCAAATATTGTAAAAAGTAATTATTAGCGAGTTTTGTGGATATGGCCCCACTGTGCGATGTTTTATTTAAGTACTAGGGTGGCCACCCAGAAGTCCTGACCTAAACCCGATAGAGCATATGTGGGACAACCTAGGTAGAAGGATTAGGCGCAACTACGGCGAGTTCCATACAGTACTTCAGCTGGAAGAAGCGCTGCTGAATGAATAAGTGCAGATATCCCAGGATAAGGTTGCTGCTTTGATACAAAGCATGCCTCAAAGAATGAGAGCTATTATACAAGCTCGAGGAGAAAATACTCGATATTCAGGCGTTTTTTCGCAGTTCTTTATTTTTCTTGTTCAAATTTGCAAAAAAATGTATTTTTTATGTTATTAAAGTGAAATTTTCGTTTATTTTGTAATGTAATATTTATTCTTGAAGATTCAATTAAAATCAATTTGATTCAAATTGAAATTTTACTAAAAAACCTAGTGTCCAGTTAATTTTGCGGTTGAGTATAGTAATAAAGATTCGTTATGTTTAAAATATCTTGCAGATTGGACGCTTTGAAATTCCAGTCCGTCTGGATGGACACACCTATGGGATCTTTCTAACTGAAGAACTAACCGTACTGTTAGAAGTATCTTATAATCTTTAGATTATTTTTTTTGACGCCCTCGAACAATATGTTTATAGGGGGAGTTATTATACTCTAGAAGGACACAATACCCGAAGCATTAGAAATAATTACGCCGGGAATGTTGGTTGCAAAGATCGTTGTCGAATTTAAGCTGACAAGCAGGTATTTATTTTAAACAATTACATCTCAAAGCAAAACAACTTTTCAGTTTTGTCCAAAACGTCATAATTCATTTAATAGCCTAGCACATGCGACTTTTCCTGATAGACCAATCAAATTAAGCAAAAATCAGGCCCATTTTCACGATAATTTCCAACCATTCCCGACCAATACCATTCGATTCAGTTTTTTTTTTAGTTCTCTTGGTCAATTTTGCCGTACGTTATATGAGCAAGAATTTAATTTATAAACAATTAAAGTTGTGAAAATGATGAAAATCGATGTTTCTAAATATTCAACTCCAAACGCTGCGAAAACGGCAACAGATAGAGAAAAATTGCTCAGAACATTTCTTATATATCGTTAAATTCCCTTCAAAAAAGTCCACGACGGCATATCTCTACGATGAATAGTTAAGGCGTTACAATGAGTTAAATGTTTATTATTTTTCTACTGCGTGCTGGTCAGCTGTATAGTAGTCTAGTTTGGAACACCTGCTTCTCAAGAATGCTAGGAGCGTATATGTAGATACCCTCGGGCACAGGGCACTATAGTACTTGGTATTATAACTTAATAATAATTTTCCAGGTCTTTGCGTATGCATAAAAGTATATAATAATAATTATATCTAGACCAAAGAAGTGATAAATACATTTGTTAACGTTGTAAGAATAAGAAAATTATGAAAGATTTACAGCAAGTCTACTTTAAAATGTTCTGCGCAGGCGGCCATTACGCGGCGTACGAGTCTGTTGATCGCCCATGCGCGTTACTTGTACAGCTGACTGATATACAGCAGAAAAATAATAAATATTTAACTCATTGTAACGCCTTAACTATTCATCGCAGAGATATGCCGTCGCGGACTTTTTTTTAAGGGAATTTAACGCTCTATAAAAAATGTTCTAAGCAATTTTTCTCTATCTGTTGCCGTTTTCGCAGCGTTTGAAGTTGAATATTCAGAAACATCGATTTTCATCATTTTCACAACTTTAATTGTTTATAAATTAAATTCTTGCTTATATAACGTACGGCAAAATTGACCATGAGAATTCAAAAAACATACTGAATCGAATGGTATTGGTCGGGAATGGTTGGAAATTATCGTTTTGAAAAACCCTTAATTTGACTGGTCTATGAGCAATTTTAATAGCGTCCCGTATGAAAACCATTGGATTCTAGACATACTGTAATAGAATTTTTGCTTCAGAATATTATAAAGAATCCACCTTTAAGAGCTCCTCCGGTAATTTTGAGACTGCCACTGGCTATTAGTGCAAAATTTCTGTCACGTTTAATTAATCAGCTAATTAGTTGTAAGAAAATTCTACTATTATTATAAAAATTCTCTATTTGAAATATATTACGAATTTAATATAATACGACCAACAATTACTTAACTGCAACGAACAACGTTATTAATATAAGTAAAATTGGATGAGCTGGCATGGAATAATGGCACGTGACATAGGAACAAAAATTTAGAGCGACAGGCGTGCTTCTGTCTGAGAAAAGCCACAGAAAAAGTTCTTTGGTACCTAGCTCAATGTCATTAATCCTTTGTGAGTTGAGACAAATGATGCGAGAGAAGGGCATCCAGGACATTTGAGTTATAACTCAGATCAAGGCAATTTTATATGTTCACATATCTAAAAATAATAAATATTTTTATCTTCTTCTAAATATATGCCTCGATAAAAATGTGCCTAGCGAGATTTTACTTTTAAAAAGTTATTTATTTTGCAAATTAAAGATAAACATTTATTACGCGATCATACGTAAATTTCGATAATATACTAATAAAACGGAATTATTCATCGTTCAAAACAGAAATGTGTATCAAATATTAAACTTGGGTAAGGAATAAATACAGGAATTTGCAAGGTTTATAGTACAGCCTGAATTGTAGCTAATTTTAGCAGACTTCCCTAATGAATTACTTGAATTACGCCAATACGTGCCTATAGACATCGAAATATCATTTACATTATGAGAATTCCATCTATCATTGAGGCCTGTAGACTACGCAAAAAGGACAAAATAAAATTATCAGCGTTGTTTAACCAAGTGCAATTTTTAGTTTACAAAAACAAAAATAACTAGTAATTATGCCTTTTTGCGAATAGATTTTATTTTATAGATGTTTATTTTCTTTAAATCTATTTCCACCATTATGTCTGTGATTCAGTTCACATGCCCCTTCATATGTCCGCCTATAAGCAGCTTTATATGTATCCGTTATATCTTAAAAAGTAGGTACTTATAAAATCTTTTATTAAAAATAAATGTTTTCCATTCACCCTTTGAAAAGCATTCACCTTTGCATTTGTAAAATTTTTTCTTATACTGATGTGAATAATAATAATAATAATACCACCTCAAGAGAGGACGATGCGGGGAATTCTCTGAAGATGCGCAGCTCGCAGACGGAAGCATCCTAAGACATCTGGATGCCGGAGAAACCTATACATATCTGGGTGTGCAACAAAGGCACATCCAGGATGTATCACAAATAAAAGATTCTCTCCGCGGTAAGTACAGACACCGCCTCCGAAAGATTTGGTCTTCCGAACTTTCGGGGAAGAACAAGGTGTCTGCAACTAATATGCTTGCCGTTCCGATTCTGCTCTACTCCTTCGGAGTAGTAAAGTGGAGGGTAGATGAGCTACGTCAATTAGACAGAGATACCCGCAAGATGATTAATATTCACAGAAGTATTCATCCTAGATCGTCCGTTCCTCGTGTGTACCTCCCACGTCAACGGGGGGGGGGGGAGGACTCTTGAGCCTGGAGTGTACGCATGGCAAAGTAGTTCTGAGTATGGCATGTAACATCCTCAGGAGCTCAGATCCCCTTTTGCGGTTCGTAAAACATCACGAAACTGTAGGAGTGGGAGCAGGATTGTTCAAGGCAGCAAAAAGAGCCGCAGATGAACTCGGTCTCACATTTGACATCGGGCGAGGAGGCCGGCGAGGTGCTGATGTTGAGTCAGTCACCGACCTTCAGCCAAATCGTCTGAAAGCCCGAATTAGAGCTGCCGAACAGGAAAATCTGTTTCGGCAGCACGTCGATAAACCCCAGCATGGTGTCTTCTATAAGAACATAGAAACACTGGGTTTATCGACCAGGCTGACCTTCGCCTTTCTAAGGTTGGCCGGGCTTAAGTGAGAGACCGAGGGGATTCATTATGGCCTGCCAGGATGGTGTCATCAACACCTTGGTCTACCGTATCCACGTGTGGCGTGTAGAGGTTCCTGATATCAACTGCAGGACCTGCCATCAGGCGCCGGAATCGCTAATGCACCTACTTTCTGCATGCCCCATATATGCGATTTCGGCCTACATCCACCGATATAACGCGGCTTTACGAGTGCTATACTACCATCTAAGGCACTCGTACGGGGTAGACCAGACACCAGTGCTGCCTTACGCCCCCGGAGATATTGAGTCCGTTGTCGAGAACGAGAAATGCCGGATTTACAGGAACTACTCGTTCCCGACTGTCAGGCTAATCCAAGCCAACAAGCCTGACATAGTCCTCCTCGACCATCAACTCAAGGTGATGTATGTCATCGAGTTCTCGGCACCTGCGGAGAAAAACATCACCTTGAAGGAGGAGGAGAAAAGGACCAAATACCGTGATCTCCGGTACGAGCTCCAAGTGCTGTACCCAGGCTACTCGGTAAAAATGGTCGTCCTTATAATCGGTGTAGTCGGAGGGATAACGCCTACGCTGCTCTCGGAACTGAAGACCATACCGGCCTGCCAAAAATCAGCTGAGTGGCTGGCAGGCCAAATGCAGAAGGCGGTCATTCTTGGTTCTCTCCGTCTGCTTAGGGCACACGATTCCGGAACCTACAGTCACTAACCCTGCGGGATGTGGGGAGTGGCTGAGGTTAATGTGCTGGCGCGACTCCCGTGAGGCGTCGGAGGCCACGGGAGGACTGTCCAGCGTCGGGCAACCGAAAAAAAAACTAAATAAATAAAACGTCTTTAATAATCTGCTCTAGAACTTGTTCGATGTTTTTCGAATGGTCTACTATACAACGTGGTTACCGATGTTAAAAGAAGAATTGAAAAAAATTAATATTGTGTAATTGTTAACCTCTATTACTGCTATCAATTTTTGGACGCCATATTTTCATTTATGGGTCGTATGGAGGTCGTACTCAAAATCAATATAACCTCTCGTTATTATAACCAACTCGTTACAATTTTAGATCCTATTTTGTTTTAATATCCTATTGAGGCATTATCACGTTTTTTAATGAACCTTGTACAACTATCTTTCTACAAGGTCATAATAAAGTCATATTAATTTTAACAGCAACAAATTCCTTAAGTCATGGTAAGGGTTGTATTATAGATGACAATGACCGCTTTAAGGCCATCCACTTTTAGCGTCCAATTAGTAATCCTATGCGTACCAATATGACCTTCATACGATAAGGAGTTTCGACAGCCGTGGGTATAATCTTATAATGACCCTTAGATGACCTACAGTCATTAAAATTATTTTTACGACGATTTTATGACCATTACATGACTAATTGGGCATGTAGGCCACAAATTATAACTCAAAATGTAATCTGGGACAGGTGATACAACGCACCATCTCTTGATGGAAAAACTGTAGTTCAGAATAAATCTGTCCACATCTCAACGTTGTTATTATTTAAGGAAATAATTTTTTTTAAATCCACCACAGTAAATGACACGAAAATTTCCTCCTCAATTTTTGCTGTTATAAAAGTTATAAATAAGGATTCCCTGTAATGTAGTGCAATATTAAAACTTACGTACGTAATTGCATAACGCAAAAGCAACGATCTGATCGTAAACAAATCTGATGGTGACTTATTGTTTGCGTATGTACATCTCTAAATTAAAACACTACAATTTGGAGCAGAGTTTGCTATTATTTCGCAATGCCAGACAACTTGTAGCAGAATCTTCCGCTCATATTTTTGTTAAAATCCTTACAATATGTAGGTACTTTGTATAATGTTTGTTTGAATTCAACGAAGACCGCGTACTAATTTTCTTCACATTCTAGTTGACTTCTTACTTTGACGTAAAAGGTTATTTTTACCATCCCACAGTGGTTCCGATCTGGTTTAAAAGCGGAAAAAAAATCCCATTTTCTCAAGGTTGTTGTACCTCAATAAAATTTTAGGGGCGCATGCGGAAATATCCAGACCATCCCTTCCTAGAATTTCAGGTCACTACGGCGATCTGCCTGCTTTGTACGCCTGGGTAAACCCAAGCATTTATGTAGTGCGCTTTAATGTAATAAAAGTTTGTTTAGTAGCCCGAGTTTGTTCAGAGGTGGTAGTTAATATTTTGTGTGCTATTTTGGTAAAATATATATTGGACAGTTTAGTCAGGTAAGCAATTTATTTATTTCACAAGCATTAACTTCTCCATTGTTTCTCACTCAAATCAGTGTAAATTTTAAACTTCACGTAGACCTACAGAAAAATCCCCGCGAGTCCCCGCTCTCGAAAAATATTTAAAAAATAGCTTGAAGTGTCAGTAAAAACATATCAAATATTTGAGGACCACCACTGCCCCAGTTTAAAAATATTTAATTTATTTTGAGTCTCTGTGAGAATGTATTATTTTTCTATACATACATTAAACGTGATATGGCATAAAATAATTAATAATTATTTAATAATAATGCTACGAATAATGTTAATACCAATATTTTATTTTTAGGAAATTTCGTCCTTTATTGAAAATGTTAACGAGAAGGCAACTTTTCAATATTTTACGACAGAAATCCAGAGAAAACCGCAATATTCAAACAAAGCATCTACTCAATTATTTAGTCCAATACTTTGAAATAGAGGGTAATATTGACGAACAACGACGTCTTCAGAAGGAGTGTAGTCGTTTTTGCAGTAAAGTTTTTGAAAAATTTGAAAATTGCGCGAATACTGTGGATCGATTTTTAAAAAAGGAATGACAGTTGGTTAAATGGAGCATTTGTTTTTGAAAAATCAAATTTGGTTCAGAGAAAGGAGCCCTCTGCAGAGCCACAACCAAGTACATCAACTGGTCGTCCAAAGAAATCATTTTTAGAAATAGGAGAAAGAGCGAAAAGAAAGAGAGTGGAAAATATAGCAGCAGTATATGAAGCTGAAGAACTTACATTTGCTGCCAAAAAAAAGTCTTAAAGAAAAGGGTCAACAGGCAGCTTCTAAACTGATTTCAGAAGCTGTGTTCACAACTCCTACTCGTGCTGGAAAGATAAGATCTTCATGGCTCAAGACTAGAGAACGGAAAAATGTTATACCATACAATAAAGATGAAGCAGTTTCACTTATTGTCGAAGGAAAATTGTCAAAGCACCAGTATTTACTATTAAGAAAAGAGGGGAAAAACATAACACTGATATTTATCCCGCCTACCATAGAGTTCTGGAAGTTAAGAGAAGATGCTACCCCCGAAAGAAGCATTCACTATTACGGAAACCTTGGCAGAAGTTCGGCTTCAAGATCTTTTAGATCACACTGCAAATCGTATACTTCAATTACAGGGACCAGTTATTTTAAGTTTGACTGAAGAACAATCGAAGGATTTGGTATTATTAGTTAAATAGGGTTGCGATGGTAGTACTGGACATTCACGGTATAAACAACGATATGAGGAGATGGGATTAAGTGATGGTGATTTATTTTTATCATCTTTGGTACCACTTCAACTTTATTCTCAGCAACCAGATCAAGAAAAACGAATTGTATGGCAAAATCCTAGGCCATCCTCTACAAGGTATTGTCGACCGATTCGCTTTCAGTTTCAAAAGGAAACCACACAACTTTCTTTGGCAGAAATGCAACACAGTGAAGCTCAAATAGCAGAACTTCAACCAACTAATTGTACAGTTCAGAACCGAGACATCAGAATTAGATATATTTGCATAATGTCAATGATAAACGGAAAGGTTTGTAACGCCCTTACTGACACATCTTCTGCTCAGATCTGCTATTTATGTAAAGCAAAACCTGTTGAAATGAATGACATTGATGCAGTTTTACAAACGCAGGCAGACGAACAATCTTTTTAATTTGGTTTATCAACAAATGAAGAGTTATTGAATAGGTTACTACTTTCTTCGGATCCATTAATATCACCTTCAAGAAAATTGCCGAACAAGAAACTCTCATCTTTTAGTTCAGAGGTTATAGCCTGTTAAAGGAACCAGATCTTAAGCCGGAAACTGAACCGCTTTGTGCAGCGGTTATGGTAGAAGGTTCGGCAGATGAAAGCGATACAACCACAAATGTATCATCAACAGATGACGACAGTAAAAGTGACTGAAATTACTTAACTGACCTATTTTTGTTATTCTACGTTTGAATTGAGTGATAAGTTGACCTGTTTGAAATAAATGTTTGTAAAAAAGTGTAGTGTTTCCATCAAAACTACCCCTAAGCTCCTAAATATTATCAATTCATTTTCGTTATTTTTATTTCATAATCATTCCGTTTAATATACAGAATGATTATAATAATTTTAAATGGTTAAAACAAGGTCGTAGTCACAAAACCCTACAGACATACGGAACCTACATGCCACCACTTTTAAAAACCATATCTGTAAGCCAAGATTTTTTTTATATTTTTCCCATGATTCCTTAGTGCTTTTAAGACATTTCAAGGAAAAAAAATATTAGTTCCGTTCTCAACTAAATTTAGACCACTGTGCATCCTAAGGAATAAATAGTATTTATTCTTTCATATGTATTATGTGACAATGAATTACAAACTCTCATGAAAACAACTACATTTCTCATAAAACAATGTTGTCGTAAAATAATTAAGCCGTTTTTTCCGTGTTGTAAAATATTTTTTGATACTGAAATATAAATTACTAATTATTTATCAGAAAATGAACCTTTTCCAACTTTTCCACAGACACAGCGCCTCTAGTGGACAACAAAAAATATATCTAAAAGAATTGTTGCTGACACAATAATATTTATTAAGGCTTTAGAGCAAATACAACAAATAATTTTTCTGATTATACATATCTTCCCGGATTTTCTCTACCCTAAGTTTACCTAAGCAGTAACACCACTTTAATTTATACAATAACAAACTAGGAATTTATTCGATCTCTTATCCCCATCTCCTAATAGCTACTTGATATTCAAGGCGTGATGTAAATATATATTACGTCTTCTTCAGACTACGTTTTTCCGTTTTTCCAATCTCAATTAATCGGCCATAGCTGGCGCATCTGTGTTCGTTTGTTTTCTCAATTGTTTTTCCAGTTGCCTGCTTCAGAATGTTTGAAGGTATAATTGGTTCTTATTTAATACCAATTTGTTTAGTTTCAAACGAATTAAAGAAAGATAAAGAGTTGTTTGGATGAATACAAAAATTATTAATATCCTTTTAGTACAGTCTAGTTAGAATAAAAATTGGTGAAACCTAGAAAGTTCAAATAACAAGTTGATATTCGGAGAATATGAATAGGAAGCTACTAGAAACGTATGTTAAAAAGTCCCTAAAAATCCCCATTGGGTAAACGCCGCCATCTTGATTACCAACAGAATTTATTGCAATTGTACTTTAACAATACAAAAATACAGTAACAATAAATAGTAATGCACTTAATAAAACATGACAGATCAGGATACGATGCGCCGCGCGTCGGCGCCTCGAAACGACGAATCCGGACCACGTTGCGTGAACTTCGACCTTACATTTCTCATATATGTATGTCCACCGACCTATTAATCAGACATGACCAGTGCAGAAAACACACATAATAGAACAATGCAGATCAATATAGTGACACTCACAGCTGTTTCTTTCACATCCTGACTTGCAATGGCAATAAATTATTTCGAACAATTTAATAGGCTCTGGTCCTTGATTTAACGTTTTAGGCCTATACTTTCCATCCCCAGTTAAGCGGGTCGATTTGAATTCCTCTCCAACCTGATAGAAAAATTTATGGAAATGGTATTGCACTGGATCTGAAATAGATGAAAATAAATAAGACGCTTTGGGTGTTATTCTAGCGTAAATTTGGAACCTTTTGGTGTTGATGAAGTATGTGCTTTTGCCAGGGTAGAAGCTCGATATGAATACTTTTCCAGCAGCCGGAACCTCGTGTAGCGGAGTTGGGCTTGTGAACTTCCTGGCGCTCGCCCTAGAAGTTCGCCCAGTAAAGAATCACAAGACTGTATCTTGTGAAGTCAGTAATTATTAACTGTCCGTGGTGTATCAAAAACGATCGATATCTCAAACGAACGAATTTTGATTAATTTAGTTAAATTGAAACAAGGGATATATATTATTGAATAATATATCTCTCTTTGCATTTGCTTTTCTCACAGAATTCGACGAGTTTTGTTTAGCCACCAGGTTACGCTCTAAGAATTTTACGAGGCCAATTTCAATACCACTTACCATATAAGTAAATCACATATTATATACGATTGCATATACATACGTCAAGCACTACGTTACCCACGAATTGTAAGTCACGACACGTATTTCAATTCGGTCAAATCAGCGAAACATGTTCGATCCTGTCTGATTCGCCAACTACCGCGGTGCAGATTATGTCAACAAAGTATGTTGTTGGAACCATCATGTTTTGTTAATGCATAAGGGAGTTAAAAATTGAAAAAGCTCGACGTTGCATGAAAATTCAAGGAGTTTATCCAGAAGGGAATTTTGATGACTAGGATCTATTTCTAAAAAGTTAATGAACATCTAGCTTTTTATTTGAAACTTCCAGATAAAAATTAATCTAACCTGTATTATTTTTAATAACAGATATTTATATAAGGTCCGTAAGTGTATTTTTGCAGTCGTCATTGTTGTTTGTGGACCGAAGCGCAGCGTATGAAACTATTACTTTTTTAGGTTGATGGAGGGTTTGGAGATTTTCGGATGTCCAAACAATGTTGTTTATTAACCATGGCATCTAAGTGAACCCACCCATGATAGGTGGTGAGTGTCACCACCCATCATGGGTTTGTTCATAAATGTTTACAGTTCTCAATTTATGCATTTAAAATATTCCCCGGTGGATTTTGCACGGAAACCTTTTTTGCATCTTACTACAAAACGACCTTTCAATTTCTCGTGACTTTTTCTTGATAAGATTAAAGTTGAAATTTAGCAGAATCGCGAGAAATAGTAGACATTTTTTTGGTTCATTATAAACATAATAAGATATTTAAAATGGTGCTCGAAATGGTCTTAGGACCAAAGTCCATTGTCCTAAAAACTATAATAATATAAATTTTTATTGTTAATTTTTGTGATAATTAAAATATGCTACCTGACATTCTGACAATGAAAGTACCTAGTAACTGTTGTTATATCACAAATTTTAATTATAACAATAATTCACAACTAAAATTTTATACGTTCTAGAACCATTTTAAATATTATGCAATGTTTGTTTTTTTAAATATTTATAATAAACAAAAAATAAATGCCTATTTTCCACGATTCGGCGACTTTCCAACCATAAGGGACTTTTATCGACTGACAGCGTACCACGTTTAATGTTTCCTGCTATTAACTTGGTCTTTCTTTTCCATCAAGAAGGTTAGCATCCCATCTAAAGCCGTTTACGTAAAGGATGAATTGTTTTTGTAGTGGAAGATTCTCTTTTGGCACGATTTGCTCTGAAATATTCCGCGCATTGGAAAAATCTAGTCACACTGTGACTTACTAGGTTTTTCCATGAGTGTTGTTTGGCGTACGCACTAGAGATGAACAATGAGGCCTTGATTCTCAACGTCCATATTTCTCTTTCCATTTTTCAGGAGTCTTTGGTCACAGCAAATAACTTAACTACAACAGTTTCGAGTTCAAACTGATACAACGGCTGCTTTTTACTATTAAAATTTTGCAGAAACGTGGAAAACACACCGCTTACTTTTTCCACAGTGTGTGAAAAAAAACTTGTAGCTTAATATGTTTCTTTGGGACAGTTTTGAAATTTTATTGTTCTGTGCGTTAGTTGCGAAGATATTAATTCTTTAAAAAAAGTTGCATTTGTTCAATTTTTTTGGTACCTTGTTTCCCTGAAAGAAACTTTAGAATGAGATATGTATGTCATACTGAGATTATCCTGTAAGCATCAGAAGATGTGTCTTCTGATGCTTACAGGTAATCTCAGAAGGCGAATAGTCACAAAAAAAAATTAGGATATCACAAAATTCATAAAATCAGAATTCTATTGTTTGAAGCCTTCCAATTGATCCAAAATAGTTCTCACAAATTCACAATTTCGTTCCCCTCCTCGACACAGCTACCGTTTCATTTTGCTCCAGATATGTTCTATGGGATTCATGTGTGGATATTTAGTAGGTCAATCAATTCTCCTGATAGCGTTCCATCAAATCTTCGATAACAATACACGCGCAATGTGGCTGAGCATTATCTTCCAAAAATTTAAGTTCTGTACAGAAGGAAAAACAATATCTCTCTATCCAATACCATTCATACCTGCATTCATCCGCAAACAAACGCCTACTCCACTTTGCTATTCCTCAGTGAAGATGTTCTGCCATCTTCGTAATATGAAATATTGTTTTCACAATATTGGACGTGTACACGCTTCCTGGCACGGAGACTAATTTCATAGTTTCTTTCTGATAGATTGACTAGAAATGCGTTGCAGCTCTTAATGGACATAAAACATCATTTTAAAAATTTTACATGCAATCAGAAAGATGAAATAACGCAGCCAATTATTTAAATTATTAAGAATAAGAGTATTTCAACCCTAAGAGACGTTGCCGACCAATGAAGTTGTTTCAGAGTTCGAATTTTTCGAATGTTAATTATTGATAATTAATTATTATGCTCGGGTCACAAGGTGCTGCAAATGTAGCTTTATATTTTGATTATTGTAATACAAATTCTATCAAATTTGCAGCGGTGTTACATTTCTGTTCGTCGAGATATTGCTTAATTTAATTTTTCGCGATATTAACAATGTTGCCGACCTAGAATCGAGTTGCAATATTTTATAGTTTTCTTTTGGTTGGTACTTCAACAGATGACAAATTTTCAAAAAATGTTAGAATTAATGTTAAATTTTTTCCCTATTCACTGGCCTAAGATTATTTTTTGCGTTTTTTATAGTTATTTCACGTAGGCGTGTCTCATCCATGACAGTGTTTACCCGTTTGTTAGTAAATTGCCAATTAATAATTTTGTTTCCGTCATAATTACAATTACAATTACAAGAAATATGATATGCTAGAACGCTTTATTCAAAGTAATAAAAAAGTGTGATATTGCAACCGAAATATATTTTAATCGCTATCCAGAAAGAAGACAATCTAATAAAACTATTTTTAGGAGGTTAAAAGAAAATCTCATTAATTGTGGGTTCTTCAACAAGCCAAGACAAAAAAATTACAATATTGAAGATGCTGAAGAAACTTCTTTAACTGTAATTGGAATGGAGGTTGCAAATCTTTTAATTTCAAGTCGTCAAATTGAAGCTGATTCTGGGATTTCAAGATGTCGAGCTTTGGGTGTTTTGAAGACACACAAATTTAGGCCTTATACAATAAGGAAACAACATCACCTGCAACCAACTGATCTTCAGCGACAAGTGAAGTTTTGCATATGGTACCGTCAAAAACGTCAACAAGATCCATTCTTCTCTAGAAATGTATTTTAGACATATGAAGCCTACATTAGCAATGAAGGAATTTTCAATAGGCATAACGAGCACTATTGGTCTGATATGAAGCCTCACCATACCGTTGACGTGCGATCTCAGGGACGCTTTGGTTTTAGTGTCTGGTGTGTTCTACGTGGCAATCGTGTTTTAACATATCACATACATCAAGAAAATTTTAATGGCCAACGGTACTACGAAAACTTAAAGCAGAAAATTGTTGAAGAATTTATGGACAATCTACCCTTAATTGAGGCAAGAAATCAGTTCTTCCAACAAGATGTTGCACCACCTCATAATATCAGGACCGTTTCATAATTATTAAATATCAATTTTGGAAATAACTGGATGGGAAGTAACGGATCAGTGAGGTGGCAACCACAATCACTTGATTTTTTTCTGGATTTTTTCTTTTGGGGCCACATTAAAGACAAATTATACACGAAAACCAGTACCGACATAAATTAACTCGGACAACATTTTATAGACTGTGTGAATTCCATTTCAAATCCTCATATTTATAATACATTTCAGAGTGTTAAGTATCGAACATAACGGACATCAGTTTGAACATTTACTTTAATTTGAATTTTTATTTTGTAAATGTAATGTATTATAAAATTAGATATAAATATCAGATTTTTTTGGTCTTGGCCAGTTGAAGGACCCACAATAAATAGCTTTATTAGGTAGTCTTCTTTATGGACAGCGATTGAAATATATTGCGTATGCAATATCATAATTGTTATTACTTTGAATAAAGCATTCTTCACTTTTACGGTTAAATAGGGTGTAATTATGATGGAAACAAAATTATTAATATGCAATTTACTGACAAACGGATACACACTGTCATAGATGACACACGCCTACTTGGCATAAATATAAAAAATGCAAAAAGGTAATCTACTGAAATATTATTTTCGCCATTAAATACTTACACATCAAAAGCGATTCCACATATGATAAATTGTTTGAAAGAGAAAAAAATTTCCTTTTCAACTAAACCATAGCCAACTATGATTCCCATTTTAAAAAAATACAACTTTATGCCATAACTCGAAAGTGCACGTTTTTTTTTTAATTTTTCTCGACATCACTGTATTATACAGAAAAATGTGCCTCAAGAATGTAAAAGTTGTTTTTTCATAACTTTATAAACAACCAAGATATTGACATGTGTCTAAAAGTCGAGAAATCGAACTTTTGTTTATAACTCGGAAACAAAAGACGATAGCAAATTTTTGTTTCCGCAAGTGAACTTGTCTCAAAAAAAGAGGTCGAGAATGTGTCTTCCATTTTTTTGTATCTCTTACAGTTACCGAGTTACCCTATACAAACATTGAAATTTGCCCACCCTGTACGTATAACATTATCAAAGCTGATGCGATACTGCAGTCTAGTTAGCATTGCACGATATTGTAGTCAAGTAGTTCGGTAATTCTAGGGCGTGTAATACACCGTCCGGCAATATTCAACGGATGAAAGTAAATGGCGTATACTAATAATAACCATGTTCGCCCTTCCGTAGCTTTATCTGTATTCCAACTTTACATTTTAATTGTTGGGCAGTTCAGTAAAATTTGATTTTCTTATCAAGCAAGAAATATGAGAAACATGTCAGGGATAAATTAAACTTTTTTACCGGTTAAAATAAATGGAAGTATATCAGTAAAAATGAATTACTATTTTATGTAGCACACGCCATGGAAAGCCGTTAAACTTTATGAAAACTTTTCTCGGTTCAATTAAAGTTTTAATTACGTTATAAGCATACATAATCTTTCCATTAGTGACGTTAGTAAATATGGCCGATCAATTAGGTATATTTTACGAGTTAACTTTGTGGTCTTAATATTTGATGCGTAAAGTCACGTAAACTACGTCGAAGTTTAGTGTTTAATTTATAATTCATTTGCAGTTTGGTTGTTCCTAAGTGTACCACTGTGCTGGCTTATCAATAATTATCAGCTGTAACTAAGAAAACGAAGGATAAAGCATGTTTTCTGGTTAATATTGCAAGAGGGATTTATCGGTGAGGGTGGGGAAGACTCCCTTAAGGGTTGAAGTGGTCTGAAATGTAATAGTGGAAGCGGTTCAAGATTAATGTAAATATCTCTTAGAATGGGGATGTCCCGTTATATTAAAAATTGGATTTCTTTTTTATTATATATGATTCTAAACTATTTATGTAATCAATATCCATAAGTGGTTGGATTTTAAAAAAATTAACTACAAAAAAAATTATAAAAGTTTAAATTTAAAATTGCCGCCAGTTAATCAATTAATGAAATAATGCGCCCTGTGTATAGCCGAGCCTGTGTTGCCATATTTTCTTTATTTAAATATTGATATGATATGATAGCAAAAAACTGAGAATATTTGTGATTTTGTACATTAAATTTTGTGTTACATCAAACATTTTCAAGACTATTTTAATTTGGATAAAAAATAAAAGTATTTATGTATTTTTGAACTTAATTTATGTATTATATACATACAGGTATTTTAATAATTGTGCATTTCTTAGTCATTTTTATTACGATTTATATTCCGAAAAAAATTATTCTGTTTGATTTATTATTGCTATTCATTATTTATAATTTAAATTCATTTTAAAACAGTAGAATGTTTTACGATTCTTTAATAAAATGCACGCTACAGTACCATTCAAATAAAATCATCATAAGGTGAAAGTTAAAAATAAATAAGAATGATTATAATAATTAATTAATATTTGCTTTCAATCGTCAATTCCATACAAGAACGGAGAATAAATCTATAACCTAACCTAACTTATTCGATTTCTGCTTTTTTTTTTTAATTTAAATGTCAAAGTTTTAAAACAGGTACAAATAAAATTTTCTCTTCGTACTAAGGTAAAAAATATTCTATGTCAATGAATTTATTCACTGGTTGCTTATGTTGGCGCCAAACTTAGTCGGATGACGTACATTAAGACACAAATTCAAAACTTTGTTATTTTTTCTAACCCTTTTCCGGGGCTCAAAAGAATCCGAAAAAAATTCTGTGAGCTCACATTTATAAATACTATCGCAAATAAATAAAAAAATATATGTGGGAAATGCCCATTGAATAGGGAGGATATTTCCAAAATAGTTATTTATATATGATACTTTGGTGGTGGACAAATGAGCAAATTTGCCTGAGAGTCCCACTTTTTGGATGTTACGTACAGTATTTTTTCTGCGACCATAATTTTTTAAGAATAAAATAATACTCAAAATAGGTAACAAAGGCTTATTTATTAATATGTACATTAATAGTATAATAGACCATATTAATGTTACGTCACATGCAACCTGCGTAATAGAGTCATGACACACTGGTTGCCTATATGTAACTTGACCCTTATGCTCATGACCATAAAGGCGACATTTTTTGATGTTTAGAACACAACACAGATTTTTTTCTCCCTTGAAAGGAATATTTAAGAATTTTCAGTTACCACTCACCACGCACTATATGTATATATTAGAATATATATATATAGTGGGTGATTCACTGAGCATGGACCAACCTGCACAGGGTAATAAAGGATCACAATACACACCGATTTGACCCCCATTTGTGTTATGCGAAATTTGTTAGTTTAAGAGTTATTTGCCAACAAATTTCGTCATTCTGGTTTAACTATTAGGACTAACGTCATGATTTTTTTTATGAACGTGGTCCAGTAGTGGGCCTATCAGTCTGACAAATAATTTTTTTATTGGAACCGAAACTATTTGGACAAAAAAAATCTTAAAATTTTAATAAAACAAAAATTATTCCTTAACTTTACCAGACTAGCGAAAAATAAAAAGATATAAACAAATTTTAGTAATCATCTTAAAAACATCTCTACGGACAAATTTAAATTTTGTGCAAATGTAACAAAGGAGAAAATCACACTTTTTAATTAAGAAGCAGAAGATTATGGGTGAGGCTCGCAAAAAAGGGTAAAAACCGTAGACACATGTGTTTCGGACTTATGTTCTTCATCGACACGGTGCTGATAAGTTGAAATGATGGGCACAACTTAGGCCAACGACACAAGGAAACCACCGATAGGCAGCTAGTTGCTCATTTGTGACTGTAATTGAAAGACCCCGTATTTACAGGGCACCAGACAATATTGCAACGGAGGCAACTATAGCTACCTGCGTAGAATTTCCTACCCAAGGAATGTAAAATAATAGAGGATGAGAGATGTTACAGCGGGAAAAAACATCCTCAATTATTTTACATTTCAGAAACCGTTAGGAACAAGAACTGCATTAATTAAATAACAGTGTCCTTTGTATTAGAAACAAAAACATTGAGATTAAAAAAAAATTGACTCATCAAAAGAGGAAAATTTCTACACTAAAATGATTGAAATACTAAGCAAAAATATGTCAGATTTTTTGAAATTTATGAAAAGAATGGGCTTATTTAGGTTAGGTTAGATGTTATGAATGTCATTATGATTTACCGAATAATTAACCTCGATATTGTCTTTCAATTTAAAATGCCAAAATAAATATGATAAATGATCGTATTTTGAATTCTGTAATTTAAATATTTTTATAAATAATATATTCGCAAACCAGCCCCCTGAACAGTTCAGGAAGAATGAAAGTAGATGTATATCGGACTAGGGTTTTTCGTTTTTGTATTGTAACTGGAGGAAATTATTTCTTAAGTGTAACAATTTTCCTTTTTTGGTGTCAATATTTTTTAAATCTTAATATTTGTGGTTCTAATACTAATAACACTGTTATTTAATTCAATGCAATTCTGGCTCCTAGACTGAGTAGTTGTTTTAAGAGTATCTATGATAAATGTACTGGATTTGATTAATTATATACCTAAAACTTTTATACTAGCGCATTCAAATAAGAATGACAGTATAAAATATTATTATTATCGCGTTAGGTTTGATGTTATATCCAATAATTATTTTATTATTTTAAAAAAATCCTCTTTTTGTAACTGTACCGGCAATATTGGTAAGAACGGTTTATGCGAGAATGTTAGTGGACGATATGCCAAACACCTTTCCGTACGCAGTCTTGTTGCTAACTAAGAAATAAAAGCCCAGTTACCTATAATATAATATATATTTATTTCAATTTCCTGCTTTCATACTGGTTATACTAGTTACATATATTACAAGTATATAAATCAGCTCATTACATAAATTGTTATGTCGCGTGTTTATTTATATACCTGTAATAGAATTTTTTTTATAACTGCCAACCCTGAAAAATGGCAAATATTTCCGCTGCGTATTCAGTACTCACGGGTTGTGACCTATCGCACAGTTGCAGCATCATCGAGGATATTATGGCGCAGCGCAATTAATTATCATAATGTCATAATTATTTTCAAATATAATAATTTGTTGTTACTAGTAGTTGAAGTAATTTGGATACAGCAAACAAAATTAGTCAGTCAGTCAACAAAATACAAGTACCTATACATAAAAATCACTAACAACAAATGAAAATATTGTTAAGTGTTTGTTATCCACACAGACACCTCAACCGATTATAATCGTTGATTGAAAGTTCAAGTAACAATTACTCAATCCTTTATTAACTAACTAATAATTAACAACAATAAGTTAATGAAGGACTTAACTAAACACTTAGAAATCACAACTTAGTCTCTAACTTATTTCTTCTTACTCGTACAATTCCAACTTAAGACTGAGCTCCTAGACCCACCGTGCACCTCAGATATCCATCGATGCATAGTCTAGAATTTCCTTGAATATTCCCGGGTCAACTCGTACAGTGTCTTTATGAATTTGGATTAGCTTAGCTATTTAATTCAATCCATTGATGTAACAATATTAATTCAGCATATGTTTTGAAAATTGTTCCAACATACTATTAATTTTTTTACTATGAATGATAAGTAAAAATAAAATTATGCAAACTAAAGTGCACTTTTCTATTGAGTAGTCGTAGAAAAAGTATAGTATTCTGTGTGCAATGGCTACCACTACTCATTCTAATGAATTCGCCTTCGACTTATGTCGCATACTTCATCCTCATGAGTAATAGCCATCACTGCACGCTCGTTGAATAATATAATATTATGTTACAAGGGGAAGTGAGTATTATTTACCAGTCGAGGACAGTTTGCACCCGAGCGCTGCGAGGGCAGCAATAGATTCATTTTTGTTTGGAAAAGCCTACTTTCATACTCACGTGGTCATTTTCCAATAATTGAGTTCTTCTAATATATCTCGTTTTCGGCGTAACTTACCGCGCATAATCAACATTTTTAAAAGACCCATTACTATTATGTAACAGAATAATTTCACTTACTTTATTAAAACTTTAAAAACACTCTTATTTCCTATTGTGTTCAATTTAGCTTTTACAAGGAAAATACGTATTTATTGAAGTGTACGGTCCTTTAAGAAAATATGCACTTAGTTTATATTATGTTACTGTACCACTATATAAATTACTTCCTGAATGCACAAAAGATCTAGGAGCATATTTTCATTTCCACAAAGACGGATCTATCCCTTCGGGAACCGAATCAAGGAGGAAACACAGCATTTCCGTACATGTGTTTGTTTAGATTGTATCTCTGAATCAGCTCCCCTAAGAATGAAACTAAGCTAAACATGTTTTTAATTATCCACTAAAACCTGACATGATACACGATTGAGAAGGGGAAATATTTACACTAAATTTAAAAATTTCCATTTAAGATGCTTTTTGTACAAAAAAAAAAAGAGTATAATAATTAGAACTGTTGTTAATAAAATTATATTCTATTTAATGTAGAATATTCAAGGAGAGATAACATAATGTAAACGTTTTCTCAGCTCTCTATAAAACTGTGACGAATATGTTAAAATATACAGTTTTAATAACTGTTTACATATTATACATGACAAAATATGAAAATTAAACTGCAACATTTTAACGTTGCCGTTAAGGCATCTATCAATAATAACTAGATACCGGACAATTTCCGGGACCGGCTTCCGATCGGCCTGTCTTTCTCATAGAAAAGAAAAGTAGCTGTGCGTGCGCAGCGAGATCTACACCGTGTTCCCTATTCAAGTTTAGATGGTTGGCGGAGGCCGCGAAAAATCAGTAAGTGCGGATTTGTCTTGACGCCATGGATTTTAAGGAACATATAATCATTAACGTTATTATGCGCGTTTTAAATTCTATTCAGACTACACCTCCACTGTTAATATGTAGTAAACGGTGTAATGAAGTGATTTTTTTCGGTTTTCTATTGTAATCAGACGTAAATGGTTTTTTTGTTCACTTTGGTACATTCTGTATACGATAACTTGTGTTAATATGTCTTTTGAAACAGTGCTGAACCAAAGTAAAATTTATTTCGCAAGTCCAGTATTTGGAGTAATAATTGTTTCTCAAACATAATTTTTCAAACCGGTTTCTTTTCAGGGTAAGTTTGTTTTATTATGTTAATGATAAATCGATTATTGTGTTTGTACTTAATCAAGTAAGAGGGAAAGTAGTTGAATATAATTTAGTTTAATTTCAAATCAAGTTGAAATCATTTATTTATGGTAAAGAAATATATTACTATTTGTTTTAATAATTTACCGAATGTTATTAGTTGATTTATTGTAAATATAAGTACATGGCCGTTTTAAATAATTTCTTTTCGGAAATACAGCTTTAAATTATGAGAAAGCGATTCCCAGCTTTGGAATATTTTATAAACATTTGTTTATATGAATTAACGCAGGGAATTTATTTAAATACGATGCGCCGAGCTAGCTGAAATAACATTTGCCACGGACAGCAGCTGACAAGTCGCGCGTCACGCAGATACCCGTTGGAATTTTAGTATAAATTAAAACACGCCGATTAAAAGAGGGACTTCTTCAGTCAGTGCTCAACTTGGCAACACGCAACCAGGTAGTGGTAAGAATTGCTCTGACCATTTTACCGTTTTTATTTGTATTTTTTGTCATTTACCGCTTGTGTCCCAATGAGGACTACCGCGAGAGGTGCTAGTGTACGAAAAGGTTAATTTCACTGAACGTTAATGTTTACTATGTCTGTTTAACGCCAGTTTTTAGTAATTCTTATAAAAATTAGCTGAAAAACATTTAACACAATGATGGCAGAAGGAGAAAGTAGTAATTTACTTGCTCAGTAGGGAAATTATTGTACTTATCAAAAGTGTCTTATGTCATTAAAGTTAGGTTCTATCAAGAATGAGCATGATGAAAACAATGAATGTACATGACTATTACTCACGATTTTCCCCTAGTAGACCCCTTTGGCAACGCATAATCGTCAGGATTAAAATGTTTCTTACAAACACACGAATGTTTCGAAGGAGCAAAGTTACCTCTACCAACCACTGTTTTAGGTGAGTTTTGTCTCTCGGAAGCATATGTCCGCCTTTTGTTTCCGAACAAAATGGAACTGCACAACACTGAGGCATAATTAACAAGTTTTTTTATTTACTGGTGCACGAAATAATTATAATAAAACCCTATAAACTTTTTCCGAGCCTAACAAAAACTTTTGACATGACCTTCTTAGCCAGTGGCGTCAACTGGTGAGTCTAAAAACGTTAGCCCTCATTTACTGCTGTATTATTTTATTCAAAGTGCCTGCTTTTTCGATTAAGTCAGAGATATTGGGAAATTTTCGCGATTCATTGATAAAAGTGGGTTATCTGATCAACAAGTACCGGGACTATTCGGTTGTCATTTTTATTTAGTATTGACGTAAAGATAGGACTTCTATGCCACGATCTGTGGATAGAGTCCCATCTCAGTCGTGGCTGCATTAAAGTACCAGTGAAATCTTTATGTCTCGATCTGTGGAAAGGATTTCATCAGGTGCACGCGAAGTGACACTAGTGAGGTTTTTATGCTTCAATCTGTGGAAAGAATCTCACTAAATGCCCGGGCTGTAATACACAAACCGTTCCGTTCGCCACACGTAGTCAAGAAACCCCTAACAAGGGGCATTAGGAGCTAATCTAAAGATATATCACGTTCGCGACTAGACAGTCATATATACCGCCTGTCCCTGGACTGACCTCTTGTACTTGTATTTTGCTTGTACTCCGTAACCGCTTACCACTGAATATACCTGCTGCATCGACCGCCTTAACTATTAATGACTATAGTCATTAACCGCTTGCTGGAAATGCCAGTAGTAGTAACTTCCGTAACTGTGCTTTATTTCGAATCCGCTTGGTTGCTTTTGTAGATGCTTGTAATAAACATTTTGAATATTGCCTGCTGATAGTAAACCGTAGTAGTAGTTTCCATAACGTAGCTGTGCTTGACATAACTGATCACCGCTTTTGCATTATCATAACCTCTTGCTTGGTTCCTTGGTTGCTTACTTATAATATAGCTTAGTATTTACGTTGAATTAAAACATACACAATTGTTGTATTTACTTATTATTGTTTTTTATTCTTTTGTGAAGCAGTCTTAAATAAAATAGAGTAAGTAAAGTTAAAGTTCTGCGTTTTATTTAAGGCAAAGGTATAAGTAATAAATCTGTTTGTACACTGAGAATCACATTTTTCGGTAGGTAAAAGTGAAGTTGTCCATTGCTACGCAACCAAAAACCATACACACAGACCCCTGGACATACCGTTTCTTCACTGAGTTACCCTAGATTCTATCATACCGCTGATATAATAAAGTGGTGTTCCTAGACTTTAAGACAGGAACTGGCGCTCGAGACCGTACCGTAATAATGTTCCGCTGCTGTACTAAAGGGTGCCACAAAGTGACAAATACCAATTTGTTGTTGTTCCATACGTCACAAACGAGAACTGTGTACTGTCGAATAAGGTCTTTCAAATTCTTTTGTTATCGTTCCCTTTTGGTGCTACTTCTCACGGCTGATCAACGCCGCTAACCACTGCATTTGAATGACAAATAAAATGAGGTTATCTTTAGCGACTAGTCCTGCTTTTGTTTGGTTTTTGCATGATGGTTGGGAGCGAATGAGAAGATGATGTGGAGAAAGACGTTATCCTCAATTTTCTGTGGCACATGCATCGAACTGTTGGAGTTATAGTTTGGAGAGCCATTAAAAATGATAGTGGGTCACCTCTAGTATTTATTAAGGGCAACATGACACTCCATCGTTATATCCAAGATATCGTGAAATATCACCTACTGGCATATTTTAGGACGCTTCTCAACCGAGTTTTTCAACAAGATAATGCTCGTCCACATGTGGCAATGAGAACTTTGAACCACTTTGAATATTCCCAAGTTAATCTTCTACCGTGTCCACCGAGATTTCCGGACCTTTGGTCTATTGAACATGTATGGGATATAATGGGTAGAAGATTGACAAATTTACATGTCACCTGATAGGGTATTCCTTTAACGATCTACAGAGTTATATATCACATATTATGTCTAGGAAACGTTATGGTGTTTAGGAAACCGTCGGCATACATATACACATAGAAACATACACATGGGAAAGTAAAAATTTATAAAATTAATTCTCTCTTCTAAATCATTTACCGTAAAAAACAAAGAAGCTGATTAACGAGAAAGGAATTTTTTTTTGGTTGAATCTTTAGCAATTATAATCTTCTCTTTCTAATTTTTCCACGGACTTCAAAATATTGGATATTATTATTAAATATGATTTGAAGGAAACAACTACTCAGCGGGCAAATACCCCCGACCTGCATTGAATTACACCTTCAAATCTATTGGCTATCGATCTATCATGATTTGAAGGTGTAATTCAATGCAGGTCGGGGTATTTGCCCGCCGAGGTAGTTGTTTTCCTTCAAATCATATTTAATAACATTAGTTTAGTCCACCTGGGCTAGGGGTCGCCGCTCTCGGTACTTGCTGTGATGCAAGTCGCTATCCGCCACAGAGACATCTAGGATGTCGGTCGGATAGTAGCATTCAGACCATATGAGAAGTTTCATACCTCTCACCACTATTCACTTCACCTTAGTTAGTATATAACTAGCAGGTTGGCCACTATCATTTGTCTGTTCCATAACCTATGGCATACTGAAGAGAACAAATAAGTTCGAAATCGATCTATGTTTGGTTAGGAATTGACAAATGATATTGGCTATCGATCTATCATGATTTGAAGGTGTAATTCAATGCAGGTCGGGGTATTTGCCCGCTGAGTAGTTGTTTCCTTCAAATCATATTTAATAACATTAGTTTAGTCCACCTGGGCTAGGGGTCGCTGCTCTCGGTACTTGCTGTGATGCAGAGTCGCTATCCGCCATTGAGACATCTAGGATGTCGGTCGGATAGTAGCATTCAGACCATAATTAGTTTCATACCTCTCACCACTATTGGATATTATACTCGTCGTGCATTTTGCCAATCAAGTTAACATCATCTGGAGATGATTAAAGGTTTAAAATGTCTCCAAATTATACCAACTTGGTTGGTAAAACACGCGTCGAGTAAATCACCGAGTAATTTGATGTTTGTGAAAACTACATATGTGTTAGTATTACGTATCAAAAATGCCAAATCTCTTCTAAATCATATAATCAACAAAGGAGGCTATTTTCATATAAATCAAGATGACGTTATGTTCCATTAATCAATTTATTTTTTTGTTAACTAATTATCATTATTGGTATTTTGGTAAAAATGTCTTTGTTGGCTTTAAATTAGTCAAACTATTTATTAGCAAATTTGTGATATTGCTGGAAAATTTATGTTTACACACAAGATTGCCAACCGTCGTCGTCGTTTATATGAAGGGGCCTATCCTCTGCCCTGTAGTTAATAAACTTGTCCCTTCACACCCATTTGCTCGACCATTTGTCCTCTGTCCAATATGCCAAGTACATACATTTTTTCCACGCAAGCTTTTTTTATACTGAATAAAAAGGTAGAATTCATGTTTAATTTTTAATTTTTTTTAAAGCCCAGAATACATTTGGAGAAGGCTATATCTGCCACAACAAGGTTGAAATATTACACAATAATATAATAAATTGTATATGTTGTGTTTATTTGTTGCAAAATTTGCCAGTATAGTAGATTTCACCAAACTCTCCAGTGACCTAACTTCGGATGT